>JASDQU010109009.1:4013-37909 GCA_032191745.1 Picea mariana | reverse complement strand
ATAAGAATTCATCTAAGTTGAATTCTCGTCCATTGTATTATCTCAATGTCTTTATCTTCCTTTTTGTTAGGTTTTCTACTAGTGCCTTGAATTCCTTGAACTTACCAAATAATTCACCTTTTGACTTCAAGAAGTAAATCTAATTTTTGCGTGAGTAATCATCAATAAAAGATACATAATATATGTACCCGTTGAGCGATGGTGTTCACATCAGTCCACATGCGTCCAAGTGTACAATATTCAATACTCCTTCAGCTCTATTATCACTGCTTGGAAAGGGGTTCTTCACATTCTTGCCTTGTGCAAAACCTTTGCACACGCCATCTAGATTCACCTGAATCTCTGGTAGAATTGTTACCATCTTGCTCACGATCGGTAAAGCTTTATAGTGTAGGTGGGAAAATCTTCTATGTCATCGCTCATTTGAATTCACAATGTCATGAATCAAATCAATGTTAAATCTGAGTATCCCTTTAATTTATATAGTCCTTCTCATTGGATACCGATAACAACTGCATCATCAAATGTCTTTCCTTTTTGCGACATGAGAAATTCTCCATCTACAAATGCAACCCTGAAACCCTTCTCATCCAAAGCTGAAATTGAGAGAAGGTTCTTCTTCAAACCTGGTACATAAAGCACGTCCTTCATCCTCATGGCCTTCCCGAAATCTAGTTTGTAGGAGGTCGCTCCTACACCTTTGATCAGATACTGATAATCATGACCCAACTTCACATTATGAGGTGGTTCTTTATGAATTAAGTTTGACAGAGAGCCTTTATACCCTGTCATGTGCTTAGAAGCATCGCTATCCACCAACCAAGTATCGTTTCCAGGGGTGCATGTTCCTGGGAGAGCTGATATTAGGACGTAGTCGTCTTCTCTTGCAATTTTCTTCAATGGTTAATCATCTTCAATGGAATGAGCATGATGCCTCTTTTCCTTTTCCTTTTCTTTTAGTTTAAGAATATGGGGACAAAATTTTACAACTTGTTCCAATTTTTCACAATAGAAACACATCACATTTGAATAGTCTCTTCGATTCTTCTTTGACTTTTGAGGTTTCTTTGGGGATGAGGGTTATTTCTTACTCTTTCCTTTTCTTGTATGAGAAGCTAAATATTGATCATCACCCCTCAATTTCTCTTCTCTTGCTACCATACTTGCTTCCTCTTGAGTGCAATCATCCCATAATCTGCTAAACTTGATTAGCTTCCTCCTTGACCATATTCCTTGAATGAATGAGTCTCGTGACCTTGGGAGACCATTCAAGGTGGTCATCACCATTTCTGCTTCATCAACAGTGTCTCCAATAGCTTCAATCTTGTCCTTGATCTGGTTCAATCTTGAAAAGTAAGAGTGAATGGACTCTGAATCTTGAAGCTTCACATTCTTCATCTGGGTCTTCAATGTCATCCTTTTGTTGATGTTTTTTCCTTCAAATAACTGAGTCAATGCATCCATCATCTTCTTCTGAGATTTTAACGGAGAAACATGATGGATTAGATGATCCTTGATTGAGTCTGCAATAATACTCTTAGCCATGGTCTGGTTCTTTTTATGCTTTGTCTTGGCCTCATCTTCCTCTCGTTCTGGAACTTCCTCCAAAAATATTTCTAAATCATGTTCTTCCAGAAGGAGGCCTACTTTGTACTTCCATGCTCTGAATTTTTATGCTCCTCCCAGCTTCTCATCAATTTTGGTGCTGGTAGTCATCCTAACTTGGAACATGAAGTTATTTTTCCAAAACACTTCCAAAAATCTGCGGAATTTTATTTTTTTCAGCCTGCTATGATACCGTGATGATTTCTTTTTGTTTTTCCAACAATTAAAGTATTATATTCTTTTATTATTATTTAATATGCAAAAGGATCACAACTAAAAGATAGATATCCACTAAACAATAATATATATCCTCAAGGAAACCCTCAAGGGGGAGAAAACCTTGCAAACTTTTCCTCAGTATAGATCCTCCAACATGTACAATGTCATACAATGCTCTTTCATTAAATCAAGACCAAAGAGACCCAAACACAAACCAAGAATAGCCTCCTAGATAAGTGTGTACTACTCTCTTGTACTTATATTCAATGAAATATCAAAATGACTCGATATAACTTCTATTTATACTTTAAAAGACCTAAAATACATGACTTATCAATAAACCCCTTCACAATTACAATTAGGAATAACTTCTGAAATTACATAAAATCTCAACAAGAAGAGGAGTC
Source organism: Picea mariana (assembly GCA_032191745.1). Taxonomy (NCBI): domain Eukaryota; kingdom Viridiplantae; phylum Streptophyta; class Pinopsida; order Pinales; family Pinaceae; genus Picea; species Picea mariana. Next base: position 35,678 of record JASDQU010109009.1, on the reverse strand, counting down.
GGTCAATTAGTAATAATTTTATCCATAATTTTATAAGAGATATTACAAAGAGAGATAGGTTTGAATTTGTTAAGAGAGGTCACTCCAATTTCTTTTGGGATTAGCGCTAAAAAATAGGAGTTGGTGGCACCGCCCATTCTTTTTTATTTATGAACATATTTGATCATTTTGATAAAGTCGAGTTTGATTATGGACCAATATCGCTTATAGAAGTGAAGAGTAAATCCATCGGTGCCTGGGGATTTGTCAAGATGGAATTGATTGATTGCTTTTAGGATTTCCTCTTCTTCAATTTGTTGATTAAGATTGATATTGTCTTCTTCAAACATTTTAATTTGGATGTGAGTGAGGAGTGAAATACTTATATCTTCATCTAAATTTATTTCTAAGGTGTACAACTTAGAGAAGTGCCTTGTGGCTTGTTGCTTTATTTGGTAAAAATCTTTTATGATATCGCCCCTTTGGTTATTTATTTCGGAAATTTGATGTGTACATTGTCTTGCCTTTGTCTACCTATGAAAGAACGAAGTATTTTGGTCTCCCGCTTGCAACGATAAGCTTCTAAATTTTAATCTCCAAGTGATTTCTTCTTCTTTTAAGTCTTGAATGTATTCTTTGAGCACCTTTTGTTCGAACATTATTTGGCTTTGCTGAACTTCTTTTGTCTCAATTTCCCCTTGAATTTTTTCTAGTAGTAGCGTTTTTCCATGACCTTGAGCTGATCTGGTCTCAAGAATATCTTTGCCCAAGATTTGAGTGTCTCTTTAATCAACTTCAGTTTATGCTCCCAAATGAACACATGGTATCCAACAATCCATTGGTTCCATATTCACAAAACAATGGGGATAAACTCTCGTCGATCCATCCAAAGGGGATAAAATTTGAATGGAATACATCCCCAATTCTTCTGAATTTCAAAAGCTAGTGAGATAGGTCAATGATCCGATCCTGCCCAAGGAAGGATCATTGAGGAGGTTGATTATGGGAGTGTAAGAAAGGAACTACTTATTAGGAAGCAGTCAAGCCTGGCAACAATATGACCTGGCCCTTCTCTTCTATTATTCCAGGTAAATTGGCCTTTTGAAGGGGGGGACATCGAAGAGATCCAGATCTGAGATAAGATCATCCATTTTTTCCCTCTATTTATCTCTCACAATTGATCCTCCTCGTTTTTCTTTTAGGCCTCTTGTAGTGTTAAAATCTCTTGCTATAATCAGATTTTGGGGGAGATTTCCATTTGTTAAATCTAGGAGGGATCCTCAACATTCAACTTTTTCCAAGTAATTATTTGGCATATAAACATTGATAATTGTGAAGATCTTAGTTGTGGATTTCCTAGAGAGAGAAACCATCATCTAGAACTGAGATTGTAGATGATCCTCTAGGGTGAATTCTTTTGTGTTCCACAGTGTACAAAGCCCTCCTGAAGCGCCCCTTGAACTAATTGGTTTTCCTTTTCCTTTTTTCCAATTTTTTTGCATTTCTTGGAGGGTTTCTTGTTCCCTCATTTTTATCTCCTAGAGTAGAAGAATTAAGGGGTTTTCTACTCTTATGATCTTTCTTACTTCTTTATTTTTTTCCCTGCTTCCTAAACCTCTACAATTCTAGGAGACAACTTTCATCATTTGCCAATGTTTTTTGGTGCCCCTCCTTTAGAGGGCTGAGAGGTTGTTTCCTTGTGTTGGGTTGCATTGGTTTTACTTGATTTTCTCTCTTTCCTTAATGCTTTCTCTAAAGTTTTTTGGATGCCCAATTCCTTCTCCGGATATGTTGTCGATTCCCTTTTCTTAATGTTGGATTTTCTTCCTGCTTTTTTAGTTTTGTTTGGCTGGGTGAATTCTAATTCTGAATCGCTCTCAGAATTTTCTTGATGGTATTCCTCATGAAGAATTGGAATCTCTGGAAGGAAGTACACTATCGATTTTATTGTATCATCCCCGCTTGAGATCAGAATTTCTTTCTCTTTTCCTTTTCTATTTTTTTTTTTCTGTTTCTTCTTGTCACCTTTTTTCATTTCCTTCTTGATAGTCCCTATGATCTTCAGTAGTTTCGCCTGGGGTTAGGAGCTCAACAAATCGATGATGGTTGGATTCTCCTTTCTAAGGGGAGTTGGGGGGGCGATCTCGAGTAGCCAAGGATTTTTCACCCTGTCCTTGTGGCGGATTCGATCCATTAGTTTTTTTCCTCTTCGATTGCTACCATTGATCCTGATTCGGCACTTGTGACTGGGATTCTTTGGCTTGTGGACAACTTTTTGCAAAGTGCATGTATTCATGGCATGCTTTGCATTTGAATGGGATTTGTTCATAATCAACTTGTTGTATATAAAACCAGTTGTCCAAGGTCAGTTGAATCGCCTATGGTAATACTTTTTCCAGATCCACTTCCACACAAAGTCTAGCACATGCTTGGAGCCCTTATCATGGTTCAACATGATTGATATATTTTTCCAACGAGTTTTTGATGTTTTTTAAGGTTTCATCATTCCAACAATGCAAAGGAAGGAAGGGGAGTCTAACCCAGACATGGACTGCTGATGGAATGTCATTTTCTGGGTTGAAATATGGAGTCCATTTTTTGAGGTACATTCCTCTTGCTCCCGCTAAAGATTCAATCCCTATCTTTCTTTTTTTCAAAAAGGAAAGCAAAGAAACCCTTACCACAAAACGCCGCAGACATTTGTCCCTTGATCATTTTTCTCAAATTCAGATATAGCCAATGGTCCATGGATTTGGGAGAGGGAAATAGACCAGTAAAATTCCCTATCAACCTGTTTTCTTCTAGTCTAAGCGCCAAGGGTCGAGCTGAAGAGGGATGAACAACCACTTTTGGAATTTTGTCCATTTTTTTAAAAATCTTGAGGGGGCAAGCTTGATATATTTTGTGTAGGAGGAAATCAGAGATTGGAAGGTCATAAAGTCTGAAGGAGGAGACGAGTCTGGGGGGGTTCCCCACCCTCAAAGGGGGCCATGATCGTGATCGAGGTCGAAGCTGAAACCCTCATGGGTTTTTTGTTATAGAGAATGAATTAATCTTTTTTTATTGTGATAGGCTGACAAGTATAGATAATTCTATTGTTCTCCATTATATGGTGGGTTTGGAGTATGTTCTTTAACAATGGGGTGTACACAGACATTCACATTATTTSAGTGACAGTCAATTTAAGACATTAACTTCAGTACAACTAGATTATGGTATCGAAGCACAACTGGATTATGGTATTGAAKCTATTAGTGTGAGTGATAGAAAATTCTCAAGAGTTAGACATGGAAGTATTGACGACACCAAAATAACCGAAAGGAAGTCTAATTTTAGGTTCATTTGCTCAGGTATCCAGGTTGTAAAGCATTCTCAAAGTGTTGGCTCGGYCGCACCCTCAACGGATAATATCACAAAATCCAAAATGTTATGTACTCAATTTATCAAGAAAAAACATACTAGTTCAGTGAACTTGGTTCACTTGGTTATTATATATTCATTAATGAAAAGTCTACAACAAATTGTATTTTCATTGATGAAAAGTAATTAGGAAATTTTAAGGATTAAAATTTAATTAATCTGAAGAGAATCGAAGTACTTACAGGTGAGAATTGCTACAACAAATTACCACTAATGTTGGTTGTCGAATGTCCAAAAAAGACTATCCATGGCTTGTTCACACTAGATACAGAGCTAGTTGACCTCCTTGGAAAAGTTCATAGCTCCAGTTCAAGTTCTAGTCCCACCATAACATACATAGGTGGAGGCATCAAAACCATATCTATATCTCTGTAAATTTGGTAAACTACCACTTTCACTAGAATGGATGGCCACAAACTTGCACTTGCGCCTAGACCTCCAAACACTACCTTTGTGACTTTCGTAGGATATGATTCCCTTTTACCTGGAAAATAGGCGTTAAAAGAATTGTCTAATTGAGAATGATAATGCTAGGAAAAATTCAACATGAGGAAGTTGCAAATCCATCTCTTTTTCCCTAGCCTTTTGAACAAGTCTTTGTAGATGCATTTCTCCATACAACAACATGTATCCAGGTGTATAGATGTTGTGCATAGATTGCAACGTGTGAGAAGTCACACGTGACGTGAAAAAATAACTATAGAAACCATTAGGTTTTTGTATAATTGGTTATATGCTTTGCCGGAAAGATGTACATTTGTGGAAGATAAGTTGAGTGCGCAACCACTAGGCATTTTTTTTTAAAGTAAAGATTGACTGCAAGAGTTTTAGGGAAAGCAGAGATTCCCTGTATATGCTCATATGTTTTACACTCCCTTGTGATTCTGAATATGTAACAAGGCGGCTTTTGACTTTTTGTGTAAATGTTGATTATGGAGGGAGATGTTTATGTATATACAACTATTTGAATCAAGTCATCGTATACTTAACATCATAAACCATAAAAAGAATCCTAAACCATAAAAAGAATCCTAATCTGTTCTTTCACACTTTGAATGAGTGCAAAAACATTTATATCCCAAGAAAGACAATAATGTATATTAGATAGATGCCTTCCCAATGACTTGGTTGAGTTCATAAATCTGTCTTACCTTTTCGAGTTTGATTTCTAGGCTTCTGAAAAATCTTTGTATTTGCATTAGTTAGATTATAGGCTATAATCGTAAATTGATTAAATGATTATCATCGTAATTTAAATGGATACATAGTAGAAAACCTAACTATCATCTACATGAATTTAATAATAGTAAGTGCACAAAACTAATTATCATCTACAGGATAATTATCATCTACATGAATTAAATAATAGTCAGTGCACAAAACTAATTATCATGTACAAGAATAAAATGAGTTTGGTGTCATTGTAGAACAATAAAATGAAGACTGCTTGGTAAATAAAAAGGGCATTCTAGCTCTTTGAATGATAATTGTTCTGGATGATAGATTTATTATAAAACATATATGCTTTAATAAATTAAGATTCCAGAGTGATATAGTTTAATTTATATCAAAATGCAAATATTTACAGCAACACTAGGTTTTATTTATAGAACTAGGTTGAACTGAAAGTGTAAATGTAAGGTTTTATTTATAGTTCTTTTGGTTTCAAGAGACTAGTCTCAATTAAACATGAATTTTCTGGCTAGTCACTAGTTATGCATGGGATACCTGGCTAGTCATTAGTTATGCAAAGAATTCCTAGGCAAGGACTAGTTACTTTGCAACACCGCACCTTCTAAAACATACTTTTAGGAGCTCCATATTTTATGATGAACAAACTTTATTATGTTAAAATACTAACTTTGAAGGTGCCTATCTTATCAAATTCATTTCACTTGCACCCAACATCATTCTTATTTTTAATAATGCACCATTTGAATAAAAGAGTATAAAAATGGAATTTTAATACATGACTCGACACTTCAAAAACGTTAGCAATAAACCAAGGGTCATTAATATTTAGCAAAAAACCTTTATAAAATTAGAAAAATTGTTTTAAAATATTTTGAGAAGCACTTCACCATTACCTTTAAAACTTATGAAAGACACAACATTTAATTACTAAATTTTACAATATATACAGTGAAACCCTTGATATAAATGGTGAGTTAGTTGATTATAATCCCACATATAAAGGGTGGTGGTTATTATTCAAGCTCATTACTCTCAATACTTTTGTACCCAGACACTTTTTATCATCATCATTATATATATATATATATATATATAATACTTACACTTAAAAGTATATATATGTTACTATTACAATTATCAGTGATTGGTTTGATAAATATCCGGTGGTTTAAAATGGGGGTGGTGGGGTTGGGGTGAGATTTCATTTAAATTTATGATATGACTTAAACAATGTTGTATATCTCACTGATATATCGGATATATCGAATATATTGAATGTATCGTCAAGATATAGAGGGGGGCGATACATTGTTGGAATATGTCGCGACACATCCGACATGTTGAATACGTAGCGACACATTCAATATGACATGACACATTGGGAATATATCACGAGTCGATGGGAAATATCGGCATGTTGTCTAAAAAGGCGGAAAAAGTGCACGTGAAGGGGTTTTAAAGGCCGCAGATTTCTTTCTTCACTCGTTGTTTCATTTCTAGGGTGTGAGAGATCTAGAGAAGTGTGAGGGAAGTAATTGTGCATCTATCCAAGGAGGAGAAAGCCAAGGATCTTGTTGCCATTAGCAGAGAGATTGTGAAGTGGGGATTCATCATTCAATCATTCAAACCATCAAGATTTCCAAGTATGATCCAAAACATTTTTCTTTCATTTGTTTAAAGTTGGAACTTTGTTTTTCTAGAGTTAGTGATCTAGGTGGATATTGGTGGCCACCCACATATTCCAACTAGCTCCTCGTGTCCGTTTTTGTTTAGCACGTCTTTCTGTATTGATTTATAATTGTGAGTTCTACACTTCTAGGGCTGTATGAAGCCTCACGCATTCTCCAGGTGGATACGGGTGGCCTCTCGCCTAATCCAACTAGCTTATTTTGTATGTTTTCATGTCAGCACGTCTTGATGTACTTTTAGGGTTGTTTTGGGGCCCTAAACATTGTTTTTTTGGCTCGCCACAATCAAACTATAGGTAGAGTCAGAGTCTAATGATGGAATGTGTAGTTCTCTGAAATACCTTTCCAATGGGCTATCATGCACCTAAAATGGAGGTCGTATGCAAAATTTATGACCCTAGGAAGTTAAGGTACCAAATTACACCAACATACCCATAGGGCCCACATGACTTTTGGCATTTCACCTTCTAGGGTTAGGTTTTTTTATGTTTAGGGTTTTGGAATTCATGAGTAATATAAAAAGGGCCTATGGAGCCTCATTGTAATTGATTCTGCTCAGACGGATGCACATAGCAACCACATCTCTTCTCAAAGATAGCTACCACCATTCAAGCAAGTTTCAGTTATGCAGTTTTACAGTTTCATCCTATTTCTTTATTTAATAGAAGATATTGTTCACTAGATATTTGTGTTATTCTTCATATCTTTGTGTTTATTGTATTCATTCTATTAATCAGTTCGTTCCGCTCCTAAATCTGGATCAGTGGTATTAGAGCGATCTGCTCTTCATTTATTTTTCTTCGTGAATGTCCCCAACAAGGTCTCGGTACAAGAAGTTGGGACTCAAACCCATCGAGCCATTACCAGATCGGTTGTGTCGAGCCTAACAACAAACCATAGTAGAAAAAAAGAAAGATGATGGAGCAGGAGATCCTATTAAAATGTTGCTCGAGGAAGCCCTCACGCGACAAAGGAACGAAATGATGGAAAACTTTGCACAGATCCTTCGGCCACTGCCCACGGAAGAAGCATCCATCTTCATCAAGCGGTCGTGCAACCCCCTTCAAGGTACATGTAAATTTTGATATTCCATTATTTGAAGGACTGATAGATGCGGATGCTATAGATAAATGGTTGAATCTGCTCGAAGGATATTTTTTGTTCCACAATTTTTCCAATAGGGAAAAGATCACTTTTGCACTCCTCAAGGTCATTCCCCATGTGAAATACTAGTGGGATACTTACTATGAGCAAAGGGTCATGGAGGAATCTACAATTTTTGTGGTGGCCCCTACATGGGATTCCTTTCGGGACACCGTTAAAGAATAGTACTACCCTATTGGAAGCTACGAGGACCAGTACACCAAATGGACCACCTTACGTCAAGAAAGCGACCAGACAGTACCAGACTTCACCAATATTTTCCATACCCTACGCACCAAATTGGGTATCAAAGATTCTGAGCGTCATCTGGTGCTCAAGTACCGCAATTGTTTGCATTGATACATTCAAATAGAAATGGAGTTCCTGGACATCGCCTTGTCGAGCACAGCTTATAGATACACTGTCAAGATCGAGCATAAATTTAAGCAGAAACGACGAGAATTTGGATCTGCAAACCCCTCACAGCCGAAACAGGGAAAAGGCAACCTGAACCCACATAGGAAAAGACTAAGTTGATATGGTCGCCCTTAGGAAAATCTGTCCAAACCGCAACACAAGAAGGGCAACGAAAATACCAGGAAGTACATGGGCAAATGGTGTGAGTACCATAAAATTCCTTGGCACAACACCGACGAATGCCGCTCCAAGCAGTCCCTCGTGGCCGAGCTGAAGGATTCTGAGTCAAAGGCCGATTTTGATTCTGAGTCAAATCATGAAGGAGGGAAGCAGATTATCGATGTTGAACCCAGTGCCACGGTCGCTAACACCAAATTCCGGCCAAGCGAACCAGAAGAACCAGAGGAAGGGGAACGCCTCTTTCACTCGTATATGTGAGTCAAGAGGGCTCTGATTCATTTCATTATCGACAATGGTAGTCATAAGAACCCGATTTTAGCAGAGGTCATCAAAAGGTTGGACCTTTCAACAACACCACACCCACAACCCTACACCATCGGCTGGCTTCGTCAAGGAAGAGATCTTTGCATTAGCAAACAATGTCATCCGCCCTACGACAACAAGCCTTTCAAAGATGAGGTACTCTGTGATATTGCTCCCCTTGAAGTTTGTGATGTTCTTTTAGGACAACCATATTTTTGGAAGTGTCATGTTGTGTATGAATATAGGCCCCGCAGTGTTAGTATTACTTTGAGTAGACAATTGTACAGGATCCCAGAGGTGGCACTACCTACTGCTATTTCTTTAATCTCTGCTAAGAAATGCAGTAAGGTCATTTCACAGACCAGGAATTTCATTTTCTTTGTGATCCGTGCTCATAGTAAGTAGAAGGTCATCGCCACATCTATGGCCTCCACAACGTCTCTCTTTGTAGCAGAAGCAAGTGGACAGGATCGTGGAAGAATACAGATACATCTTCGACTCACCTACAGGGGTACCAACACACTGCCAAGTCAAGCATCCCATTGATCTGACCCCCAACACACCTCTACCTAATGGGCCAGTATATCRGTGCTCACTGATGGAGAATGATGAAATCAGGCGACAGATCCAAGAGCTTCTTCAAAAGGGGCACATCAGACCCAACTCCTCCCCTTGTAGAAGCCTGATTGTACTGGTGCAAAAGAAGGACGAGACTTGATGAATCTGCATTGATTAAAGATCCTTAAACAAAATCACAATCAAGAACCGCTACCCCATTCCCAGGATTGATGACCTTCTTGACCAACTCAAGGGGGAAAATGTCTTCAACAAGATTGACCTGAAGTCTGGCTACGACCAGGTTCCCATCAAACCAACTAATGTTTGGAAGACAACCTTCAAGTCTAAACAAGGTCTCTACAAATGGCTATTCATTCCCTTTGGCTTAACAAATTCACCAACCACTTTCATGAGGTTGATGGATTATGTATTCAGACAGTTCACCAAATCGTTTGTGGTAGTATATTTGGATGACATCCTCATCTTTAGCAGAATGTGGGAGGAGCACATGTGGCATATTCAGGAGGTTTTGAGCACTCTACGGTAGCACAAGATTTATGCCAACTTAGAAAAATGCTCTTTTGGCATGAACAGGGTCCAATACCTGGGCTACATTGTTGATGATCATGGGGCACATCTTGATCCAGCGAAGATCCAAGTCATCCATGATTGGAAATCCCTTACCACACTGATCGAGCTTCGAAGCTTCTTGGGTCTAGCCAATTTCTACCAACAATTCATGTTGGGATTCTCCCATATTGCATGGGCCCTCAACCAAGTGACCAATGGCAGTGGTAGGGCCAAGTTTGTATGGGGGAGGGAGCAATAACGAGCATTCGATGATCTGAAACATCGCTTGTGCTCAGCTCCAGTACTCTCCTTGCCCGATCTTCAACACCCATTCGAGATTGAGACTGATGCAGCTGACTATGTTGTGGGCGCAGTTCTCACTCAGCACGGGCATCTTGTAGTATACCATAGTGAGACACTCTCTGATATTGTTCGGAAATACCCCACCTATGACAAGGAAATGTATTCCATTGTACAAGTCTGCCATCAATGGAAACATTACATCCTAGGGAAAGAGACGATCATACACATTGATCACAAGCCTCTGCAGTTCATACAGACACAGGGGAAATTGCAGAATGACCACTATTAGAAGTGGTTCACCTACATACAACAGTTCCATCTCAACATCAAGTATAAGACAGGTATCTCCAATTGTGTCACTGACTGCCTCAGTCGGCCTCCTATGGCTGCACTCACCACTATGCTCCAATCTTGTGGACATGAAGTGTCGAAGTGGCCCCAACTTTATCAATAAGATCCAGACTTCGCCACCACATATCATCTCTTGGATATAGGTGCCACAATCACTAATTTTCACATTCGGGATGAACTCTTATTCCACCTGGGCCATCTCTGTGTTCCTACAAGCGAGCGTGCAAATATGATTTGGGAAGCCCACTACAGTCGGGTGGTAAGACATTTTGACATAGATAAAACTGTGGTCGTTCTTCAGCAACATTTTTATTGGCCAAAACTTCGACAGGACGTCATCAAGTATATCAAATCTTGCACTGCCTGCGCCATTTCCAAGCCATCCATCAAGAAGCAAGGCTTATACAACCTTCTTCTTATTCCCGACAAGCYGTGGGAATCCATATCAATGAATTACATGTTTGTTTTGTCATCCACCAAGCATAGAAATGAATGTGTGTTTATGGTCGTTGATTGGTTTTTGAACATGGCCATCCTCATAGCCTGTAAGAAGAATGTCGCAGCGRCAAAGACTTCCAAGCTCTTCTTCGAACGAGTTTGGGTCCACTTTGGGATATCACAGACCATCTTTTCCGACCGAGACAGTAGGTTCCTCAACACCTTTTGGTCGAGTCTTTGGTCTTTGTTGGACACCAAGCTCCCAAAATCCACTGCTTTCCACCCCCAAACCGATGGCCAAATTGAGGTCGTCAATCGGATGATTGTGCACATCCTACGCATGTACAATTCTAAGCATCCCCGTACATGGGACGAGAGTCTTCCATATGTCCAACATAGCTACAACATGGCTCTCCATAGTTCCACCGACCATAGTCCATTTTAGGTGGGTCTGGGATTCCAACCCTTGGGACCCATTGATGTTGCAGTTCCTCTTGCCACCACAAATACATACTCTTCCCCTGATCATTCTGTGATCGACAAAGCCACCAGATTCATTGAGCGGATTCAACACATCCGCCAACAGGTCCAGGAGATTTTGTAGAAATCCAATGCTAAGTATAAGCAGCACCATGATCAACATAGGGTACCACTGGGCGCCATCGGAAGCTTCTCCCACTTCGTTATGGGCCTTACATTATCACCAAGGTTGTGGGTAGCAATCCTTTTGAGCTCAACACTCCACCCTTCCTTGGTCTGCATCCAATATTCAATGTAGACCTCCTTCAACCATATTTTCCACCGTTATTGGACACCTTTGAGATCGTCGAACAATGGAAGCCAACAGAGCTCAACCTTGACTGCATGAAACAAGCATCCACCGATAAAATTGTGGACACACGGGTCAAGGTCACTCATCAGCAACGGATCCATATTTATCAAGTTGTCAAGGCAAGGCAACTCCTACACCAAGCGAAGTGGCTCACCCGGGGCCAAATCCAACAGAAGTTTCATCACCTGATGGGGGAACTCAACAAAATGGAGACCATTGCTTCCTAAGGGGGGAGGATTGGTCCAGGTGGATATTGGTGGCCACCCACCTATTCCAACTAGTTCCTCGTGTCAGTTTTTGTTCAGCATGTCTTTCTGTACTACTTTATAATTGTGAGTTCTACACTTCTGGGGATTTCTAAAGCCTTACACATTCTCTAGGTGGATACAGGTGGCCTCTTTCCTCATCCAACTGGCTTATTTTGTATGTTTTCATGTCGCCACATCTTGTTGTACTTTCAGGGCTGTTTTGGGGCCCTAAACATTGTTTTTTTGGCTCGCCATAGTCAAGCTGTAGACGAAGTCAGAGTCTAATGGTGGAATGTGTAGTTATCTGAAAGACCTTTCCAAAGGGCTATAACGCGCCTAAAATGGAGGTCATATGCAAAAGTTATGACCCTAGGATGTTGAGGTACCAAATTACACCAACTTACCCATAGGTCCCACATGACTTTTGGCGTTTCACATTCTGGGGTTAGGTTTTTGGATGTCTAGGGTTTTGGAATTCATGAGTAATATGAAAAGGGCCTATGGAGCCTCATTGTAATCGATTCTTCTCAGACGGATCCGCGTAGCAGCCACATCTCTTCTCAGAGATAGCTACCACCATTCCAACAAGTTTCAGTTCTACAGTTTTATAGTTTCAACCTATTTCTTTGTTTAATAGAAGATATTGTTCACTGGATATTTGTGTTATTTTTCCTATCTCTATGTTTATTGTATTCAATCTATTAATCAATTTGTTCTGCTCTTAAATCCGAATCAGTTAGGCTAGGGTTTGAAATGTGCCTCTTTTTGTTGTTTTTAAATGGAAGATTCAATCAATCTACATTCATCTAGCTCTCATTATTTAACCTTTGCATTATCATGTGTTTATTTTTTTATTTTTTTTGTGTCATAGGTTTAATATTTTCACCTAAACAAAATGTCGAAGGCATTGGATCTAATGTGGGTGTATGGTGAACCAGTAGAACTTCCCAATAGACAAATATTGACATGCAATCTCCGCGACAAAAGAATTTATGGAGGAACTATCCACTTGAAATACCACCTTGACAAAATCATTGGGTTTGATGTGGATATTTGTCTAAATAGTAGCCCAAAAATTATGTGTATTGCAAACCAATCACTCATTGATATGGCTAATAAGAGGGATGTGGCCGAGGCTTACAAAAAAGAACTTAAACTTGCAAATAGAAACCCTAGAGCAAGTTCCTCTGAGGGGGGACCAGTACCACAATCCCACTCCTCATCCACAAGGCCTTCAACTTCTGCAATCCGCTCATCAACCTCACCTTTCTTTGTGCTGAGGTCAACACCTGAGGAGAAACCTTCTATTCGATCATTGATTAAAAGAAAAGAGACTGAGGAGGTCGACAAGCTTGTGGCCAAATGTTTTCTTTAGAGTGATATACCTTTTAACATTGCCAATAACCCCTTCTACCATTCCATGTTTAAAGTTGTTTCAATTGTTGGCATGGGGTATAGGGGCCCTTCCTATCAAGATTTGAGAGGGCGTGTCCTTCAAGGGAAAAAGGTCAACTACACAGAAATATTAGCTCAGCTCAGGGAAACATGAAAGACCATCGAATGCACCATGATGTCGGATGGGTGGACTTATGGGAAGGGCAGGTCAATTCTAAACTTCTTGGTTAATTTTCCCAAGGGGACAATGTTTATCAAAAGTGTTGATGCAAGTGCAAATACAAAAGATGCACAATTGTTATGTGAGTTGTTGGATGGCTTTGTCCAAGAGATAGGTGTGTAGTATGTTGTCCAAGTCATCACATAAATGTTGCTAATTATGTTGTTGTTGGGAGGATGCTTATGGAAAGGTATAAATCCTTGTACTGGAGTCCTTGTGTCGCCCATTGCATTGATTTGATGCTAGAGGACATGGGAAAACTTCCTTGGATCAAGGAAATCATTGATTCAGCTCGAAGTGTGACAATATATATATATATATATATATATAATCACGCATTTGTTCTTTCACTCATGAGACAATTCATAGGGAACAAAGAGTTGGTGTGTCCCACGATCACAAGTTTCACCACCAACTTCATTTCTCTCCAGTCACTCCTCAATAGTATGTTGGAATTACAAAGAATGTTTCTTTCTAATGAGTGGGTTGTTTGTGTCTATAGCACCAAACAATATGGGCATGCCATAGCCCAACTTGTGAGACATGACTAGAGATTCTGGAGTGGAGTAGGTGAGTTATGTACCATTAGTGAACCTTTGGTAAAGGTTCTTCGATTGGTTGATTGTGAGAAGCCCGCAATGGGATACTTTTATGAGGCCATGGATATGGCCAAGGAAGCTATCTGTAGATACTGTGAGAACAAGGGGGAGGAAGGACCCACCAAGAGAGCTCATATATGGGGTGTGATTGATGAGCGATGGAATAACACTCTCCATCATCCCATTCATGCAACATGGATCTACCTCAACCCTGCATTAGCTTATGTTTGTGGATTTAATTTGATGGTGAGGTCAATGATGGTTTCCTCCAGTGTGTTCAAAGTATGATGTTGACTCCAGCTGAACACTCAGATATTTCTAAACATAATGAGATATATAGGATGGCATCCAGGATGTTGGGCTATGATATGGTTGTCCAAGATAGGACCACAATGATGCCAGGTAAGCTTCAATTTCAAATTTTATTTATTACTTTCTATATATTATATATGGCATTTATTACTTGATGGAAATCTGAAATATAATTCGTTGTCTTCCTTTCATTTTATTCATTGTAGATGTCTGGTGGAAACACTATGGTGGAAAGCTCCCAGATCTGCAGAAACCCGTCGTTCGGGTGCTTAGTCAAAATTGTAGTTCTTCAAGGTGTGAGTGCAATTGGAGTATATTTGAAAAGACACACTCCAAGAAGTGTAACAGGTTAGAAATGTTTAAAAATGAAACAATCAAAATTTAAATTGTTTATACTTTTTTTAATTTTAATTTTTAGAATTTACTATTTACTGTTTACCATCACTAACTATGGCTCTCAATGCTCATACATGTTAGGTATCGAGCGTCTTAATGGCTTGGTATATGTCTACTACAATCTAAGGTGTTGAGTGAAGAAACTTGACAAAAAACCTGACATAGAGGCCATTTCATTGGATGACATTGACACCACTAGTCAGTGGAGGGTGGAGATTATGAAGCCTAGGATGGAGGAGGCACTCGAGTGGTTGGAGAAGGAGCATGCAGATGATTTGAGGGAGGAGGAGGACGATGTTCCACTTCCAGTGGATACAGACGCTGAGGAGGAGATTGGACTTCCAATGGATCCAATGGCACCACCACCTCCACGGAGAGCCATACCTGGAGTTGGACTTGGGTCCGTTGGGACTAGGAGGAGGCAACACACTTTTCCTTCTACCTCATCCCCATCACTTACCACCTCAGATGGAGCATCTGGAGCAGCTGGAGCTTCCACTCCAAGCTCATCCTGAGTACCTCCATGACCACCTACTGCTTCCAGAGGAAAAGTGGTGCCCTTTACCCGTAAAAGGGATAGAGTGACATGACCTAGAGGGAATCAATTATTTGGATTCCTATGATCTATCATTTTCATTTTATCAAGTACTATTTAGTATCTAGATGTGTCATGATGATTCATCTCATGAGATACATTTATTTTGATCATTTGATGTGATTTTGTATCTACTATCATTCTATATGTTTCAGAATTTTTAGTTTAGTAACAATATGTAACCACTTGACATCTTATGCATCTTATTTATTAGTTGTATTTTTATATTTATGTAGCAATTTGTTTATTTGATGTTGTTGTTGCTTTACATGTTTAAAAATTTGAAAAAAATGAGTGTTTTTGTATTTTTTTGAGGTCTTGCAATATTTTTCGAGATATATCGATATTTTCCACCAATGTCGTTGATAAGTAACATTCCAGACCCTCACTAATACTTTCTCCGAGACGAGATATACAACATTGGACTCAAATAAAGATATACACATCTCTCTAACATGACTCAAACAAAAGCATACACATTTGACACAAGGGTTTGTGTACAAATGAATTTTCTAGATAAAATCTTCCATAATTATATTAATATTCAGAAGGAAAGTACATGCATTTTATACAAGAAATGGTTGTGAAAACAACCACCACAAGATAAGGCCACAAGGAAAAAAACACCTAGCCTATTGAAACTTGCCATGTAGGGATTTCAAAAATAAAGAGTCATAGCAAATCACAATGCTCGAGGTGGATGGTAATAAACATAAGTAAAACATACCAAATGGCCAGAGCAAAAGGCTATATTAAGAAGTTGTGAGAACCATACTTGTCATAGGAGGTGGGTCTTTGTCTTTTGGAGGAGACCCCCATCGTTCAACTAAAACATCAATATTGTCCACAAGGGGCTCCTATTTTGATTGCCTCTGATGGGATCTTTGAGATGCTCTGGTTCAAAGATGAGGAAAGGGATAGTTAGAAACTTGTTGAATCAAGGGACCTTCGAGGCCCTTGTTGGGGCCAACTCCTTAATACAAATGAAATTACCCCTTCCCCACTTCAATCTATCATTTTAGAGTACAAAAATAGGGAACAAGATAAGACCATAAATTATGAATGAATCTCATTTTGATGTTGAAATTGCCACAAACATGGTTGTTTAATGAGAAATTGTATACCCATTCAACAAAACCTAATAGCCCATAATAGTCAACAAAATTAGAGGGTTTTACTTTTATCAACACAAATTTAAAAGGTGGGGCAAAAAAATGGGATAAGAAATTGAGGATGTGATCAATTCTAGAGTAAATAATAATAATCTATTTTTAAGGTCATGGCCAAGCACAACACCAAATTGGTGTATGAGACCCCCTTCTCTCAACGATTTTACTGGTAAAGTCTACGAAGGTATACATGCCCTACCCCCATCTGGATTTGAATGAAGAATATATTACAACCCCTATAATATGAGTAGAGATATAGCTTCACACCTTCCCACATAAAGAATCCCTTCCACAGCCAGAAAAGAAACTAGAGACTGAGGAAACTCACCAACATTGTACAATGGAATGTGAACAATTTAGCAAGAAAGACGAAAAAGAAAAAAAAACCAATGTTATACTTGCAAAAGATTCTAGTTGGGAGTATGTGCAACATTCTATCATCACAACTTAGAATCACTAAGAACTTAGAATTACTTAGTAAGAAAGAATGCATGATTTAAGCCACGAAAATATTTAAGATATTCAGATCAACAAGGATATGTTATTCACTCGATATGAACCACATAAAATAGAAAATTGTCTTAACAATATATCTTCTGTCTCCAATGATATACGGAATTGGAGATGCGAGTATGGCATATTCAAGGGACAACGAGAGATTTATCACATTTGGGAATATATGTTGTAACACTAATCTATGGTGAAAGTAACGTTGTGTTACAAACAAAGAAAGAAGAGAATTATTCAAAAATGAGAGGAGAAGGCTCAAAATATAATTGACGTGAGACCATATAAAAACATAACAAGGTTCTACCCACCTATATCTAGGAATTATTCCTTGTGATAATCCTATACTCAAATGTAGGAAGCTCAAGTGCTCTAAGTAAAATATGTATATTTAAACAAAAATAACATGATAATGCAAATTTCATTTTCTTCCAAGAGACTAAATGTAGTGGAGAAAGACGCTCAATTTTGCATGCTCGATATGGAAAGTTGTGAAACTATATCTAATCATTCAAATTGTTTTGTGGGAAGATTAACAATTTTATGGAATAAAAATATAATTAGGCTCAAAGATCAAGACAATACTAAACATTAGGTATTTACCTCTTTTTATGAATATAATAATGTCGTTAAGAATTGAATAATTAATCGTATGCACTTACAAATATGCCAGGGAATTTTGATTTTTGGAAAATTTATTACTATACAACCAAAATTTCATTAGTGAACCCCACATAATTGTGGTCTATTTCAATACATTCATACACTCAAATGAAAACGAGGTTGGGGAAGGGAATGTAGAATTAATGTAATAGGGCCGAGTCTTTAAGCTTTGGTTGAACACCTACATACATTGGATATCCTTCCTCAAAATGGATTACCTGAAATAATAGAAGGGGAGGTTCAGACTTTTTTTTGGGAATAAATTCTTCCTTTGATTATTAATATAACATATATATTAAAAAAAATTATACCAAAAAAGAGTAACCCACATTACACAATCACTATGAAGAAAAGTTTTGATATACTAGGAGGCCCAAAGACCAAAATGCCATGTCGACTACAAAAGAGCTAACAACTAACATTAAAGCCACACAGTGTCAAATATCTAGAAATATCAAAACTAAAATCATGGCTAGTTGGCATACATGTCATGTTGTAGTAAGAAGTAATCCTATATTAGGTGGGGGTTGATCTTTGTCCCTATTAAGAGACTCTTGACTTTTAATTGTAGGCTTGAGATGGATGGCTACCATCCATAATCACCCTGCATGGGCTTAGGATGTTTGTCTGCCTTAGAAATTGGTAATGCTAGATGTGGAAACTTATCCTTTCAACGGGCCCAAGGACAAGGAAGCTGGGGCTTGCAAACCTTTCATAGCAACATGAATATTACAGTCAGCTCGAGGTTCACACTTTCTTATAGAAAGTTTGGATCAATTCTTACTTAGTGATCATGTGCTAACGAACCAAAATTTTCATTAAAGTCCTTCACTCTTTTAAGAGCATGGTAGATCACTGGTCCATATATAAATATAAGAGAACCTAAGACCAAAGATTACATCTTTTTATTTGAAATGATGTAGAAATATTACCCATGGTTTAGGGATACTATATAGAACTAGTGGGTACCCTATATAATGTTTCAAGGATAAAATATATTCATTCTTTAGCCAAAAGTCAAACAACAAAAAAATGATCTAATAGATTGAAACAACTGGGTATTTGGAAATAATTTTCTATTTGAAACCTAATCTGTTGAGGGTTATGGTATCATTCACTTGTGATAGAATATGAATAGTCAAGTGAATATGAGTTGTCATCGGGAGTCTAAGAGACCTCTTGGAAAACAAATCCAAAGGTCATAAATAATGTATTTATATGTTTATCATAATAATGAAATGCATTCCATGCTTATATCCATTTGTGCATTCTATTAGTGGTATCATAGAGCCTATAGTTCTTAGGGCCTGAATTAAGCTATGGTAGTTGTCCATGGTTCAGTTTGCCTCATCTAGAAATGTCTCTATCTCATTTATTCTCTTGGGTGTTTTCAATCCCCGTGCTTGTTTATTCTCTTGGGCGTTTTCAATCCTCATGCAGAAATGTCCCTACGCCTGCAAGTCTTTCTCTACCAATATACCTTCCTCATTCTTGTTGGCATCATGTGTGTTCTCATCTATGTCGTGAGAGGGCATTAAGGATTCCATCTCCCACCTCTCATATTTCTTCAATCCATGTAGCCTTCAAGCTCTCTTTAATCGAAACCCTAATCCATGTTTGTGTTGTTCGCGCACCTTCTCTTGCTCAAAGGTCCTAATTCGTATTCCAATTTCTTCTCCTTCTATTGGCGTAGTTGCTTCTCAAACTCCTTATTTGGAGATTCCTCCACAACATGAAATTCACACCTTTGTCATCGTTTTCATGTAGTTATTCAAGCACTGTATTATTTTATGGATGGAAAAGCTTCGATACCGATGCATGTGAAGGCCATGAATGAGTTGCTAAAATGTATTCTTTCCAAATCTCTAAAATTTTGGCATCAAATCCCGTCATGAAATCATGTTAATGCACCCCCGTTCCAATTCCTGACCTGACCTTATCATTTTATGGCATTCAAAACCCTCCTCAATTAAATGAGTGCATGAACCTTTGGACTTGATCACACATTAGTGTATTTTTCTTGATTTTAGAGGTCAAAGGGATGAGTCACAAGGCATACATTCATAACTATCTACTCCTACAATCGAAGAGAATTGCATCAATGATACCAAACTTCTTCATTTCGAGTTTCGAGTAAGTTAAAGATCACGGTAAGCATTTGGAAAGAAGTAGGAAGAGGGACCTTTATCAATACAAAGAAAGCTAGAGAGCTCAACATCCATCCTTATCAACCCTCACTCCTCAACAATCCCACAATTTGCAGCACCACGAACAATAAATCTGCCTAGTTCATGAGATTTCCTTGGATTCTCTCTAGCATCATCATATCTTTTAAGAGGATGAATTTCACAAGCATCTGCTTGGGCTTGTTCCATGAGTCTATTCTCCCAAGGTTTTGTAGACATCCAACGCTCAAACTAGCCCCATTCCCAACTATTTTTGTATGGCTCAATTTTGGCATAATTCATGTTTGTTTTTGAATTGCTTCTCCATTACTGAGGGGAGAGAGCATAAGCAGTGGCTCTGTTGGGCTCATACTTTGTAATAAAAACCCACCAAACACACTTCCTTTTTAACTCATTTTCCTCCATTTTTGGTATCTTTCGTATCCATTTCCACTAAATAAAGGCTCAGTAAAGGATTATAAGGTAATCTATAGTTTATTTCTAATTTTCATTTGACAAGTCAAAATATTAAATTTTTTAGTATTTTACCAGTTATCACAAGAAAAATTAGGTTCATGTAATCGCTCAATGGTTAGCGTGTTTGCAGGCTAGTTGGGTGAAATCACGGACAAGGGTTTTGTTCCCCATGTTCATGATATGCTTTGTTTCCTATTAGTACGGCGAAAAATCCCTCGCAAAGGCTCAGTGAATGCATGGTCAACTCAACCACTATACAACAACATTATAACAAAAAAATCAGGGAACAAACTTCACACAAGACTTCTAAACTGATGAAGACAAATTTTAAAATTATGGGACATGGGTTTTGTGCAAAACATGCCCAATTAGCTGACAAACAAGTTGATTTTCCAGTAAAGGTGTGATTTGGGAGATTTGGTGGTTTTTCTAAAAATGTAAAGCCCAGATTTGTGTACTCATGATTTTTTCCATGATTTTGGCCATTGTGGAGGTCAAATCTCATCTAGATGAATGATTAAAATGAAAATTATTTGGATGGGCTGAGTGTTATCAGAATATTAGTTTCTATTTGTGATGTATAAATATGCAAGTGAGTGAAGTTTATGGGGGGATTCATATTTTGAATAAAAATTCTAAACTTGAGATTGTAAGCAAGATTTTGAGCAATTTGAAGATCTGATTTTATCCTCTGCTTAATCTTTATGTGCATGTGCCAACTTGGAGGCCCCCCATGTTTGGTTCATGTCGCAACGGTTTTGTAAATTAGTGTGTGAGTTTTCATTTCTTTGCAACTTTTTCATTTTGTAGAATTTCCTTTCTTTCTAGTTGTTATTTTATTTAAAAGTCTAGATCAAATTTATATCAATTTGGTTTTGGTTAGATTTCACTTGAAGATTTATTTTGTTGATAAAAAGTTAAAACTCAATCTTATCTACCATTGATGACTTGAAAAGGATTTTTCAGAGTATTGCTACAAGTTTCCTCTAACCATAAGATCTTGTGGAAACAATATAGCCCGCTTTTTAACCAGTAGGAAATCCCAAGTATTCATTTGATTGATTAAGATTGAAATATGAACTAGGATTTTAGCATATGTGTGTTTAAAATATTCCTTGCAATATTTTCTCACAATTCAACAGAGTATTGTTGTAGGAATCCTCCTCTTGCTGAGTTATTCAAACTTCACAATCTTCAGAGTATCTGTTGGAGATATTACACACACCTAGGATTTTCCTTTCATTTTATTTCCCTAAGTTTATTTGGCTATGTTAAGGATCCCTTAGTCTGAGATATTCTCCCCTCATTGAGGATATTCTCCCCTAGACAAGGGTGCCACATACCCTCCAGACAACTCTCAACTATCGTTCAGTTAGACTAGTTGAGTGATATGTTGCATCTCAACTTTGGTTTTATCACCAAGTGTTGCATGCTAACCTCGATATCATCACTAGTAATGCACACTTGCATTGGGATCATCACTAGTAAGGCAAATTACACATGTGTGAGTGATTTCCTCCTCACTTCACTCTGGTTTGGCTAGTTAATGGATGATCGCATGGCCAGTTAACTATGACTAGGTGGTAGTTGACTCCAGTGATTGCCAGTGTGTGTCGAATCTCTCTAGAACACTCCTCATGCGCAGTAGTTGACTACTATGGTGATTTGGTTGTGTGATACACAGTATATCACTTGTATTGTATCATTTCTCTCATTCGATTAACATAAATTCTTTCATTCTTTCCTCCATTTTTTGTCTCTTCTCTTCACACCATTGCATGTTCTGTATGCTTCATTGTTAGCTAGATCTTCTATGTAGGTATCTCAAAAACTCTACATGGTATCCAATCCCACACCAACACTCTTTTGCAGGTACCGAAGACAGAACAAAGTAGCACGAAAGATGGAATTCCCCACATCTGAAATTCTAATGCCATATAACTACTTCAATTGGAAGCCAAGAATTACCCACATGCTCATGGGTAAAGGCTTGTATCAAATAGTGATGGCCACATAAACATAACCCAACTTAGCAATGGAAAAATACAAATACTTCAACTGCATGGACTTATGGTTTCACATTGATGCATGCAAGACACCAAATGAGATCTGGGCCACCTTGGCTGGTCTCTTTGGCTAGTAGGATGAATGAGAGGCCATTTTCTCAAAGAAGAACTGAACTCCTTGGATCTGAAGAACTTTGAAAATATCCAATATTTCTTCACCAAATTTAAATATCTCCTTCGTGAATTGAAAGACTATGGTATCGACGAATATAAAGCAGAAAAACAATTGATTCTTGCTATCATGGAAAAATTTGGACCATAATATAGTGTATTTGTCTCCACATTTCATCTAACATATTCACGGCATGATCAACTTGGACCATGCCTTTATTGTCAAAATTTATTGAGGCTTTGACACATGAGCAGGATAATCTCATTCATATGGGCATAATCAAGGGCCCAAAGGAACATGCACTTGTTTTGCATGATGGCAGCAACTCTCAAAATCCTAAATCCAAATAGAAAGGAAAAGGAAATGCACAGAAGGAAGGATACTCCAAATACTTCAATGATTCCTCCGGTTCTAAAGGTGGAAAAAAAAACAAGGGAAGAATTTGTGGTTATTGAAATCACAGGAACCATCCAGAATCTGCATGGATGAAGAAGCAGATTGATCAAATGGCACAAATTCTTCAAAAAAACAATCTCAGGGGCTTCATTACTGAGGATGCCAAGAAGAAGTCAGAAGATCAACCCCTTAAGAAAGGTAATCCTCATGCATTAATAGTTGTACACTCTTCTCTTGACACCTAGATTGTAGATTCATGAACTTCCCATCAGATGGCAAACACAAAGGATATTATATCTTCTATAACTGCATGCACGGGGCCTCCTATCCTCATGGGGGATGACTCTCCAATTGAGGTCACCGGAAAAGGGAGAGAAGAACTAGGCCATGGAAGCTTTGAGAACATCCTACATGTTACTCAACTTTTCGTGAATCTGCTCTCATTGTATCATATTACACATTCAGGCTTAGCAAAAAAGGCAAAGTTCACACCAGACTCCATGTCCATATTCGACATTCAAGACAACTCCAAAACTGATGTAGGGGAGGTAAATCATAAATCTCGGTTATATACTTTTACTAAGTTTATTGAACTTGATTCCTATGTACTACTTATGCATGTTGATGAAAGTAGTAGATTATGGCATGAGAGGTTTGGTCACATTAACTTCAGGTACATGCAACAACTTAGAAAGAAGGGGATGATCACCAGGTTACATGATATCCACTTTTCCGAAGGAGTTTGTGAAGGATGTGTAGTTGGCAAGCATTCTCAAGAGAAGTTCAAGAAAGGGAAGGCTCACAAGGCTTCCTCTCCATTGGATCTGATTCACAGTGATCTCATGAGTCCATTCCCGCATCCATTCATCGATAAGGCAAGGTACATGCTTACATTTTTGGATGATTACTCATGTTATACTTGGGTATTTTTTCTCATATCGAATTCATGGGTCTTTGAGCACCTAAAAGAGTTTAAAGCACTTGTTGAGACTCAATCATGGAGAAAGATTAAATCCCTTCATACAAATAATGGGGGGGAGTATATCAACAAAGATGTTCATAATATTTGTCTTGAGGCCAGGATACAGTTGCATCATATAGTACCATACACTCCACAATAGAACGGGGTTGTTGAGCAGAAAAACAAATCTCTCAAAGAGATGGCCAGTTGCATGCTGCATGCAAAGGCACTTCCTCCCAAGCTTTGGGATGAGGCACTTAATTGTGACAATCACATTTAGAAAAAATCCCCTCACATATTTGTTAAGGACATGACTCATTTTTATGCTTGGAGTGGAAACAAACAAGAAGTCGCCCACTTTTGCATCTTTGGATCATGAGCATGGGCCCGCATTCCCTCTAAGAATTGAAAAGCATTAGATCCATAGAGCCACCCATGCATATTTATCAGCTATCTCGATGGTGTGAAGGCATATAGATTACTTGATCCCTCTAGAGAATAGCTCATCATTTAGAACAATGTCAAGTTTGAGGAAAGTCCTTTGTATTCTCCACATGGGTCACATGTAGAGGATTTTGTACTTCTACCAGTTGTAGATGATGAATCCACACATTTGGATCACACCATAGATTTGAGTTCTAATAAATAGTTGGAAGATTCAGATAATTTAGATGCAAAATTAGAGCATTCAGATATAGAGTTGGTACATGCAGATGATGAGACAAAGTAGATTCCCAAGTGGGAATGGTCCACACTTTAAGATGTAGAAGACCTTTTTGGGGATCCAACGGATCTGAGGAGGACCAGATCTTAGTTTGACGATCCTCCTGATGCACTCACTGCCGCTAAACCCATGATGCCTCTACATTGTTATATGGTTCAGTATTCAGACCCACAGACCTACAGAGAGGTTGCAAGTAACCCCTTCTGGGAAGAAGCCATGCAGAAGGAGTACAACTATCTCCTTGAGAACCAGACTTGGGATTTGGTTATGCTTCCTTCAGATAGGAATCTTGTCAGATTATATGGGTCTACAGGACCAAAAAGACAGCGAACAAACAGGTGAGCAGACACAAGGCGAGATTGGTTTCCAAGGGATTTCAGCAGATCCACAGGATCGATTATGATGAGACTTTTTCTCTAGTACCAAAGTTGGATTCTATCAGGTTGGCACTTTCCATTGCAACAACCAAGGGATGGCAAGTACATCAGATGGACATGAAGAATTATTTTCTTCACAAGAATCTGTTAGAGGAGATTTATATGGAGCAATTTCTCGGGTTCATACAAAATTCATCTTTAGTGTGTCGACTCGAAAAGTCGCTCTATGGCCTGAGGCAGGCACCTAGAGCATGGTATGCAAAGATGGAATCCTACTTTCTCTCCAAGAATTTTGTCAGATGAAAATATCATACAAATGTCTACACGTTGAGGACCATTGACTCACTTCTGATCCTAGTCATGTATGTGGATGATCTTTTGATCACCATAAACTCAGTTTCAGTGATTTCCTCAGTCAAGGGAGTTCTTCATGACATATTTTCAATGACGGACATGGGTCCACTCCATTTCTTTCTTGGTCTCGAAATCAATCAGGATGCTTCAGACATCAAGCTATCTTAGGCTAAGTATGCTCGAGATCTCATGGAGATATTCCACATGAAAAACTGCAAGTCTACACCTACACCCTTCTTATCTAGGGTTAGACTTGAGGATGGTCGGGATACACCAGTGGTTGGCAGCACCTTGTATTGATTGCTTGTGGGGAGCCTTTTGTATCTCACCCACACCTGACCAAATCTATCATATGCAGTAGGGGTAGTCTCCAACTACATGCAGGAGCTGCATGAGTTGCACTGGAAGGATGCTAAGTGCATCCTCAGATATGTTCAGATCACCATCAATTGTGGGATCCTTATGCAACAAGTTGCAAGTTGGACCTCGTAGCCTTTACCGATTCTGACTAGGTTGGCAATGGCACTGATTATAAGTCCACATCCAGATACACTATCGGTTTGGGTTCAGGGCATATCTATTGGTTGAGCAAGAAGTAATATGATATTGCTCTATCTTTCGTCGAGGTTGAGTACAGAGGAATAGTTAACATTACCATCCATGCATTGTGGCTACAAAACTTCCTTACATATTTGGGCATCCATTTCCAAGACCGGCTGTCATTTGGTGTGACAACCAGAGTGCTCTCAAGTTTTGCAAAGAATCACTGCAACGACATCGAACAAAGCATATCAAGATCCATATGCACTACATTATAGATCTAGTCCATGAGAGGATCATTGACCTGTAATTCTTTCCTTCCTCTAAACAGACTACTGACATCTCCACCAAGAATTTCATTGAGCAAAAGTTTCACTCTCTAAGCGATCATCTTGGAGTGAAGGATATAATTTCCTAGCAACTATCTTTCCCTTCTTTTGATACATTGTATTTTGAGGGGGGGGGTCCCATGAGGTTTTCCCTCTTCCCTCACTTTATTTCAATGTTCATTATTTTCATTATTCATGGATACCTAACATGGCTTCAATTGTCGGGACCCATTCATTATGTATACTCCCTAGTAGTGTTCAGGGGGGGTGTTGGAGATATTACACATGCCTAGGATTTTCCTTTCATTTTATTTTCATAAGTTTATTTGGATATGTTAAGGGTACCTTAGTCTGAGATATTCTCCCCTAGACAAGGGTACAACATACCCTCCATTCAACTCTCAATTACCGCTCTGTTAGACTATTCGAGTGAAGTGTTGCATGTCAACTATTGTTTTATCACCAAGTGTTGCATGCTAACCTCAATATCATCACCAATAATGCACACTTGCATTGGTATCATCACCAGTAAGGTGCATTCCACCTATGTGAGTGATCTACTTCTCATTTCACTCTGGTTTGGCTAGTTAACTGACAACCATATGGCCAGTTAACTAGGACTAGGTGGCAGTTGACTCCAGTGACTTCCAGTGTGTGTCAGATCTCTCTAGAACATTCCTAATGCACATTAGTTGACTAATATCGTGAGTTAGTTGTGTGATACATAGTATATCACTCGTATTGTATCATTTCTCTCATTCGGTTAATAGAAATTCTTTCATTCTTTCCTCCATTTTTTATCTGTTTCATTCACACCATTGCATGTTGTGTATGTTTCATTGTTAGCTAGATCTTTTGTGCAAGTATCTCAGAAACTCTACAGTATCATTGTAAAGAACTTTACACTTTAAAATCAACACTTTTACCATTGAAATTGTGACAACTACAACTCATCACTGGTGGAAGCAAACTTCATTCTACAATCTAATTTTTGACCAAAGAAAATGTGGATATTAAGTTGAAGGAATTTAGCATTCTTTTAGTGTTTTAATTTGATTTCTTAGACACATAAATATTCTTTCAAGTTCATAAGTCAAAACTGAATTCTGTTACAAAGATGTTTTCATTCTTTTGAATCAAATTCCCTTTGTGACCATAGTATCCACCATTGAAGTTGTGAACCTTAGATTGAAAGAAGTTGGCTTGGGATCTTTATGTTTGATTTAATTTAATTAATGTGTGATGAATATTATTTTCCAATCATTGATCGCCACAAGTGAAGAGATGATCTAAAAATGAAGAAGACTTGTATTCTTGAAAATATTTGCAAGTAAAATTTATGTGTTAAAATGCAAATGGATTAACTTTGCATAACAACTTTAATAGGATTTGATCATTCAAGATGTATATAAACAACAACATAATCAATGAACAGAAAACACATAACACAACAAATGATAAAGGATTTCACCCCTCTCTTGGGCTACATCTCCCGGTCCAGCTTCCAATGGATCATTTGTATTATTTGCTCAAAGTGCTAAAAAATGTGCTTTACAATGCTCAAAATGCCAAATAGACTGCTCCAATGGCTTCAGAACATCCAAAAACCCCTAGTTGGGATTTTTCGGCACCTCGTTTGGCCAAAATTGAAGAAGATAGGCTTCCTGGAAGTCCCCCTTCAAACTTGTTGTCTCTGCATCTACAAATTGCACCCTTGTTGGCTCAACCTAGCCCACACGCAATTTAAAGCATAAAAACTTGGCACCGGGTGCAATCACACAAACGGTGCGAACTGTAGGATGATTACGGGCGCACCTAGCCCCTAACCACCAAGGCCAAGGTCATGTGGCCATGTGACCACGCGCAAACTTCAAATGGGGCTTCGTCCCATAGGTGAATAGTAAAGCAACAAGTGGCGGGTCATTGGTTTTAACAACCGTTTAAACCACATTCAAAAACCAAAACACGTGCACACGCCAACCGATGTAATGGGGGTCATATGGTATGGTGTATACGACCGCGGGCTGGGGCTAAGCCCCAGCCTAGACCCCCACGCCGACCACACAACAACTCTAATTTAAATTTATTGTAACCCATATATATAACAAGGAATACAGTGGGATGTGTTGGCAGCGCATACTATGCAAAGGCTTTACATGTGGGTGGAGGTTACAGGGTCGAACCCGGTGGACTCCAATAAAATTTTAAACAAGCAACCAATAATATGGTGCCACATGGCAGCCCATGACTGGGCCATGTGGCACCGTACAACCAACCACAATCTGACATGTGTCACAATACCGTTCATCCAACTCTGTCATGTGTCGTACGGACTGCCACGTCAGCAGCCGTACGGACTGTACAGTCAGCATCCTTTTTTTTTGCCTATTTGTCATTTTGAACAGAACACGATATCTCTTGCTCCCGACGTCCGTTTGAGCCCAAATGAGTTGCGTTGGGTTCGTAACGACGAGGTCTATGCTCTCGTTCAATTTAAAGTGATTCCAAGCACCTTGAATTTTTGAGCAAAATTTGATCCCCTAGATCACACCTCCCCATTGGAAAGATTTTGGACCTCCAAAAGACTATTTTCAGTCTATCTAAAGATGAGGGTATAGTTCCCTCACTCTTCCAACCTCAATCCACTTGGCTTTGCTTGGATTTGTTCCTTTAAGTCCAACTCGAAGATACTCCACATTTCCTTATTTTGAAGTTCGCATTCTCCTGTCAAGGATGGTGTCTTCATGCAGTTCTGTAAGATATTCTGGGGAAAAATCATCTATAGAAGGAATTTTAACATGCTCTCCTTGATCATCAATCAAAGGAGGCTCATACAATTTTAAATTCTCAACATTGACAACTGCATACATTTGCATATAAGGAGGCAAATCTAAACAGAAGGCATTGTTACCAATCTTGTCGATAATCTTGTGTTGACAAGAGAAATCAACCGTCCATCAACTGAGAGAGTGGAACCGGTCTGGGGTTGTCTAATAACCCAAGCCATTTGGAATGAACCACCCTGACGGGTTTAGCGGCTCCGTTAGCCGATCTAAGGTCTTAGGAAAACTAAAAATAAAACTAATCTAAACTAACTAATCTAACTAATCTAACTAAAACTAACTATTAAAACAAACTAACTAATCTACTATCTATATATACAAACTACTAACTAATACTATACTAACTACTACTTGAGATATAACTTATTTACAAAATGTACAATATCTACAAAATACAGATTTAAATAAAACCTGCAAAACTCATTAGCTTTCTGCCCTAAGACAGAGGAAGGTATTTCTTTTTTGATTTTATAATTTTATAAACAAGAAATAAAACTTACTTAAATTAAACAATCTAATATACTAACTCTACATATATCTAACTAAACTTATATCTAAACTAAACTACTAATAAATATACTAAACAAACAAATGACAAACTGACCTGGAAACGCTCCAGATTTGTCCTGTGTATGATGACTTTGAAGCTGGTCGGAGGAAGGAAACTCGCACCGGATGATCCAGAAGCTTCTCGTAAACGATAGGCTGCGCTGCTCTTTGAGTTGTTTACAGGACAAACAAGACATAAAAAATCATAACAATTATATGATTTATAAATCTCTGCAATAAGGGAAACCTGTTATGCAAAAACTTATACTTAATAATTCAACTTATGAAGAAGAGAAATCTGTCATTCACAAACTGAATCAAGTAACTGCTATGTTTTTTAAAGTACTGGAAGAAATCAGATATGGATTATATTTATTAAATCATATCATTTGCAAAAGACTAAGATAGCTAAAGTAGTCATTAACCAAATGCAAATTGATACTTATAAACATGAACAAAATATTGATATTATGAAAAGCTAAAGCTGTAGCAGAATATCAAATTCTGTCTCAGTCTCTATTAAAATTCCATATCCTTGTTCTCCCACGAATGAGGATCCTCTTATTACAAAAATAATGAGTATTTATAAGTTTTTCCACAGGGTAAAACCTCCCTGTGGAAGTTATCAAACTGCTTACAAAATCTGGGAAGATATTCCCAAGATCAACTAAACTAAGAAACTAAAATGAAATCAAAATATCCAAATATCCTCTAAACTATTCATCAAATCCCATGCAATTTCGAATTCACTTGAAATGAACCAAAAATAACAAGTTAGAGAGATATTTTATTAATAAAACAATAAAAATTTAATTCTACAGACTTAGCTACAGAATCATCTGATTCTGTAGCTAGTCTAAAATAAGATACAGGATCAGAATTAAAATTAAATCAAACCTTTTTAATAAAATCAAATTGAATTAATAGCCAACAGTCATTTGAAAATGAATCATTTCATTTGAAAATGTTATATCATTTGAAATCAAATAGAATCAAAATTCAATAACCAAATAGAGAAATAGGCATACTCTGTTTCGATAAATCGGATAGACAGAATCAAAATTAAACAAATTTGAAAATCGTTTCATATCCAATTTGAAAGCAATGCAACCAAACAAATCGCAGGCAAACATTGTGTTTTTCCAACAACAAGAGATACGATCAGATCGAAACAAAATCGTTTTAAAATTATTATAGTTGTCATGACATTAAACGATTCACGCCATAGGTAGATTAATTCAAACAGGTGCGAGAATCAACTCATACAAAATCGTAACTAGATCGATTTGACTTTGATCACAGTCATAATAGAATAGACATCAGTGATAATTGGTTATTGCAAACTGGGTAAATAAACTTGATTGGTATTGAATGAAATCATTAATTTCAAACAAATCATGACTGAGTTTAATATAGAAATAAATCGTGAATCTGGATATAGCCAATCTCGTTCTACAAATCAAATTCAAACAGAATATCCATTGCAATTACGAATCCAACTGATAACATGGTTGAGCTAACAGTACTTTAATCAATGCGAATTAACCGGCTGGGGTTTAGCATAATCGTTAAGTAATAAAATCCATTCCATGATTTGGGCGTGTTTGTACAGGCTTAAAATAAAAAGCAATGTTTCCGAAGGAACAGAGTTACATTGGAGACGGACGATCCGAGTTGAATTCCTGTTCTTTGAAAGTCATATGGCACAACCAACTGTAACAATTAACCTCATCAAGATCGTTGCTAATCATAGTGTATGCATTATAACGAAATCGAATCGAAATGTGATTGTGTTCTAAATTGAGTATAAGAAACATTTCCTGTCTTGAATAGATATAAACGACTTCGATTGACAACAGAGCATCCATTTTAACTCAATCAAACAAATCAAATCCACACTAAGATCAATCAAATTGATGAAAATCTAATAGAAGCTTAACTGGGAAAAACGGAATTCCATTTAGTCAAAGCAAGGCTATGTATAGAATGCACGCAATGTAACAGAGCCATTCAATGCTGTGAACAGAGTTGTTTAAAACCGAATTCAAATAGTTATATAAACCTAGATTATTTACAAAATAAAATGATACCGAAACATACCTGTGTAACGACGAGGCTGCTCAATTACGCCAGCTTAGAATTTACAACAGTCGTGGCTGATTCCACATTTTTAAACAAGATGGAGCCGGTCGTCTTTTGTTTCTTATCTGTCGCTTGTAGCTTGGCCTTTTGACTGGTTAGGGTTGCAATCTGGTCTTCTAAAGATTGAATCTTTGACTGGAGTATTGGAAC
>JASDQU010109008.1:53661-72822 GCA_032191745.1 Picea mariana | reverse complement strand
CCCTTTCCTCTCAGATTTCAAACATTCAAAAAGAAATCATTCATACATAGCATAAAATCAATTGCATGACAGAAAGAGTAAAGCATTCATGAGCATAACATTCAAAGATGCATACACAGAGAATATATGAACACCATGAGTCTGAATCACAGCCTTCTTGTATTAATTCAGAACTTTTGTACATGGAGTCTGCTACACAGCTCTTTGCTTCTTTTCTTCTATGCTCTCTCTCCAATAATGTTGCTTATGTTACAATACACAATGAGGGTGTCTATGTCCCATTTCTCTCTAGCGCTCTAGAGCTATCTAATCTAGAATTGAATTCTATCTACTTTACATTAACTACCATAAATGCCTTCTACCTACTAAGGACCAGAGCAAATTGCTCAAGGTCCGTTACATTATACAAGTGTGCCTCTTCTTAATGACTTCATTTAAGATTGTGCACCAAATTCAAGGTGATTTCAAAATTTGCGTTGGGTGCTTTTCTAGCTGTCTTTTGCTTCCGTGTTGGCTCACTTGAGATGCTCCTACATCAATGTAGGTATTATATCTATCATTCACTCATTCATGCATTCAATACCCATAACTTCACAACACTAGCCAAAACAACATTTCTATGCTAATTCAAGCATTAACCAAAACTTGTCAATAATAGAAAAACTTATTCTCTTGGTTGAGGACTTCTTTTCCATTACTTATCATTAAATTCTAGTAGAGTTTTATTGTTTAGTGTGCTCAAATTCTTATCCTCTTACTTATCCTACTCGCATTGCTACCAAAACGTTCCACTCAACTATTAATAGCTACCAATGGAAAATATGTTATAGCTATTATAAACAACTGATATCTCTTAAAATAGGATATGCATTCTTGACATATGTTATGAGTGTATGAAAATATTATCTAGAGACTTAGTACCAAAACATAAGCTTACCCACATTAAATATTGTGAAATAAAGGTGAATATTTAAAGGGATGCCTGAATTTGACAATTTCAAAACTATTATGATAAATAATGAATATCTCCATATTTTCAATCCAGGTACTTTTTATTTTTGGTGGGTGTTTCAAAACCCATGTACAACTTCCTTATACCAAAAATC
The DNA here is from genome assembly GCA_032191745.1 of Picea mariana. Lineage (NCBI taxonomy): Eukaryota > Viridiplantae > Streptophyta > Pinopsida > Pinales > Pinaceae > Picea > Picea mariana. Next base: position 71,716 of record JASDQU010109008.1, on the reverse strand, counting down.
GTGTTGACCTAGATTGTGCGTTTTGGAGACACAATCAAATCATTGTATGCCTATCTTCACCATATTGATTACTTCACTTATGTCGCTAAGTATGAAAAATTCTCAAACTATGGAGGAGAAGAGATCACGAGTTTAGTATAATGATTACTTCACTCTTTATTGGTGTACTAATTTCCTTTCACTAGCCTTTTATTTAATTGTTGCCATTATGATTATGGATCAACATAGATCCACTACATGTATGGTGCTATCACACTTTGTCCCCAACTCAAGTTCAAATGACCATGTTTGAAATGGAATTTAAATGATGTTTGGTTTGATAAGAGTGGTAAATGGATGGGACTATTTTTTGTTAATGGCCATTAGATACATTAATAATGCATTAAAATAAGGTAGGAAGTGAAATCAAAGTGAATACAATGATATCTGGTAGCCTTCATAAGTGAAATCATATGTGATAAAATCATGGGGTGCACTAAGTTAACTTGATATCCTTTTTGTTGTTTTGATAAGGTTTGATAAGTATGTTGATCCCCTTGAGGTTCTTCTGACAAGAATTTGTGCAGAAGGTTAAAATGACATATATAAAAATCTTGTAGCAAAACCCATCCATGTAACAAAATGTTATATATTGAAAATGCAGAAGCATGTAGCTTGTTATAGCTATTAAAGTTTGTAGTGGTATGTGGAATATTATGGAACAATTTACCTATATGTGTATAAGTATATACAAGCTTGAAAATGAAATTGTAGATGGATTGTAGGTATCCAAGTATGTAGAAAATTTTACAATAGGCCTATAGATCACCAAGTCTATAACATATTCTCAATAAGCTTGTGGTATGTGTGTAGATCTTCAAATCTATAACAATCTATAACAATTTTACATAGAATACCTATAAGTGACAGACTTTGTAGCAAAATCAAGATGTGGATTTTTTGTTTGGATGTAATTAGTACAATGTAAAATGATTATCAATCAATGTTATGAATCTTATGCCATGTGGTGTTGGAGGTATTCTACATTTGTGGGGTTGGAGGTATTCAACAATTGAAGAAAAAACCCAATGCAAGTGAATCAACTTTCTTCTTTGTTTGTGAGTTGTCATGAAAAAGAGCCATCGAAGAGGCCACTGGTATTTTTAGCATGAGTTTGAACATAATTAAATTCCAAATCGAGGTCTATATGTTGTAGAAAGAGAGATAGCCACAATTAGGGAATTATCTTATATTAAAAACATCCTTGTATCAAGTCTTTCTTTTTGAAAAAAATATAGTGTATCAATACAATCAAAATTTACAAAATTGTTACAAGTCTTCAATTTGGTCGATTACGATTTATGGTAAACCCTCTAGAAGGCTTGAACCATTGGCTATTTTTGAAACTATCCAATAGATAATCATTCTTTTCTTCAAAGACCACATACATTTTTCTTGGGTTTACCATAAATTCTAAAAGGTCATTTTCTTTACCCTTGCTAGTTTTCAACTCACTAGATGTGTTGAGCATATGTTGGACAATAATCTATGATTTAAATTCTAGCTTAAGTTGCAGATCCTCCTTCATTATTTCTCATATTCAATCCAAGAGATTAAGTGAACCTTCCAAATCAAATATGTGTCACTCACAATGCCTTACACCCCTTCTAAGGTTTGTATTTTCACATGATGTGCAACATTTCTTATGATAGTGACATCGAGCCATGACTTTTGTTTCCTTTAGACCAATGCTTGTCTTGGTTTCCCCCACTTCCACTATCATTCCATGCCCAATTCACAACTTCCAACCCTCCTGAAAAAATGACTTCAACACTAATAGATAACACCCAAAATTTTGTTACACCTCGACCAACAAAGACCCTACTAGAGACTATGAGAAAGAACCAAAAGAGGAAAGAAGTAAGATCACATACAATTTATTATCCCATATTCATGGAATTATCAAAGCTCAATGTAAACAAGGATGAATGAAGATGTACACCTACCTATGGGATCTAATTCCTATCGCTTCTTCATCCCAACAATATGCCAATTATCACTTCAATTTGAGGTCATACAAACTATGAAAGAGGATCAATAATAAATGGAGGGGGGGGAAGAAGTTGTATTTTCAATTTGATGGGTAATTCAATGGAACATTGTACTTTGTCTTCTAATGAATAAAAACATAGTTTTAAAAACTATATTTTCATTCAGCAGTGTTGTTCAAGCAAAGTATGCAAGAAACCCCAAAAAAATAAACATGATAGTATGGCTTGCACAAAACAAATCCCTCAAATATAGTGAGAAGGAGAATAAACTATTGCATGGTTATATTTGCAAGAAAAAAGAATTAAGACCATGTTCATGGGATATTCTCCACATTAGATCCACACAACAAAGCTTTCAATTCTCATGAAAATAAATTATATCATTGCATGTACAATTGTTTATATCAAGGATAGGGGGAGTGCACAGGCATTGAAATTGCTTGCAAATATCACCCCAAATAGTAGGGTACATAACAAACAAAATAAAACTCGACCAGAGGGTTGAGTTCCACCATGTTGTTGGTGCAATTATTTGCATAATATATTACCAAACATAAATTATCAACCGGGATTCATAATCAAAACAGTTGATGCACTATATGTGTCGATAACAAATAGGTTCCTATGTCTAATGAGTATAGTTCAATCAAGAAAACCATATAAAAACCAATACTCTTTTTTCACACTTCAAAGATAACACTCTTCACACAATTCATATATTAGAAAGAAAAACTTGCAATCATCCACTCAAAAGGTTTTGCTCGGATAATGCCTTGTCCATTTACAAGCTCATGAAGTAGAAAGATGGACTTTGACTTAATTATCTGTAGCTACTACTCTTAACAACAACTAACACTCTATTTTAGAATATCCAAATGCTTCACACAACTTCAAACTTAGAAGAGAAAACTGATAATAAAACCTCTCAAGAAAACAGTTAAGCAAAAGGTTATTTCTTAGGTGACAAATTTGTTCATTAGAGGCTCATGAAATGGAAAGATGAACTCAGATCTTGTTTTCTGTAACAATCAAAAATAGTGATGAACTTTCTGCACACACCATTTAAAAGGCAATCACTCATAACTTAATCAATTATGGAAGAAATTCTAGGTATGTTGAGATACTCCATTATCGGTTCATGTAGGGTGAAATATGGAGATCCAACGTGTTCCTAGATTGAAAAAATAAAAACACACACTACAGCATTTAGTTTAGACAAACACTAAAATATTTAATCAAATGATTGTTCTCATATACTCACGCAAAGATGACAACTAACTACTCAGAAATCATTGCACTCAGAAATATTTTATTGCAAACAAAGCTTCCACTCACTTAGAGTTACCACACATCTATATGACCTGCTATAAAATGTATCACTGAAACATGACAAAGATGGAATTAGATGTTGTAATCAAACATAAAATTACTTTGTTCACACACACAGAAAACAAGAATCATATTCACAATTAATTACAAAGAGACTTACCTTGATTGGGTCAGTGGGCCCTTGCTGTACCAACAAGGAAGATCTTAAGAGAGACTTACAGTAGAGATGATGTAGATGCACACATATAATCCATAAATTGAAATTATACAATTACTTGAGAAATAGGTGTACAACCAACAATCTTCAAAAATCAAACCTACAACATAACAATTCCTTCTTCAAGAACCAATCTTACAACATAGTAATTCCTCCCTACTCAGACCTATGAGGTCTTATTTATACATAAAATCCATGGAGGAATGGATGAAACCAAATCTCCAAGCTAAGAAAATAATTTTTACAATTTTAAGATAAATCCCAAAAATCTGTGTTTTTTAAAAATTTGGGCAGATTCGAGTTAGTCCCCCACCCATATCTCACAAACCAATTCTAAATTTGAAAAAATGTCAGCGCATTACTCAATTTTTCATATTTTGAACAAAACCCATATATTATAATTTCTATATCTGATACCATATGCACGAAAATCGAGGCACAAGTTGGCAGTTTGAGTTTTTTTGCTAATTTTGGCAGAATCATTCCCCCTGAGCTGGAGGTCCACATGTGTGAGCTGGGTGAATTATGACTAACATTTCCACATGAAAACATCACTCCGGACAAAACCCATGAGCCCAATTTTCTTCTAGAAACATTCAAAAATTTTGAATTATGTCTAATACTGGATTAGCACATACTTGTACTGGAATAGGTGGAGCCTTGGTACCGGAATAGACTGGGTACTGGATCATGTTGCTTAAGATTCAAAGTGATTAGGATCATACATAATCAAACATTTAATCAAATTAACTCAATAAAACTAAACAAATCATGATTTAATCATAAGTTACCTCTTATGCACATGAACAAGGTCATCAAGTGTATTTATGGAGGAAACCGTCAATTAGATACACATGGCATAGGTAAAATAGGCTCATATAGAGGGTAATATAGGGCATTAGAAGTGTCAAAAATGAGACTCAGCATTCCCCCATGCTTAATTCATTGCATGTCCTCATGCAACAATGATCTTCAAAATTTTCAAAGTTGATGGTACTCCTCACTTGATCAAGCATTCTTGATGTTCCACCCTTCTTCATCTTTTAAGTTCCTGTTATACAATATAAACTTCTTGGCCTATGCTTCACACTTCTTACCCATGGCAAAGTAGTTATAACGGAAAAGTGGAGTCATGAGTAATAGATTAGATATGTTAGTGATTTGATGTTAAGTCTTATCCAATCTCTTGTGGATCATAGTTAGGAGAAAGGGCTGGATGTGGCTCTAATACGATTATAGGATAGTGGCCAAGATTTTTCTAAATGACTTTGACTTAATAGGCCTCCCTGGCTAGATTACCTTTAAAACAAAAGTGATATAAGCATAGTTTAGATATCGTTTGAAGAGAGGAACACATAAAGGAATACATCCCAAGATGATTAACTTGTTTCTTATCCAAGTTTTTAGAGATGAAGCTCTTCTTGTTTAGGTAAGGTGAATTACATATAATGAGGGTCCCACTACTCATGCAAACCTATTTATTTTAAAAATAGAACTCTAAAGTGGATACTTGAAGGTTCTTAAGAACATCATCCGAGAGATATAAAGCTCATCTCCTAGCCTTAATTTGATAGTGATTGCTTCAGAATGAGACCCAAGGGTCTTTTTCATTTTTAGGTGTGGCACTTTATGTTTTTCAACTCCCTTTACCCGGCATAGCCCTGCTGCCAGCAAGCTTGTTCAATACCCTGGCAGGTTTACCTTAGTACCATACAAGCATGGCCCCTCTGCCAGTAGGCATGTTCAGTACCCCGGCAGGTTTACTTGTACTTCTTCATACTTCCTTTTTATTATATTACTCAAAATATTTAGAATTATGTATACTGCTCAGTGACAGTTTTAGAGTATAAGGAAGGCAGGTCGTACAAGAGTGTTTTAGAGTTATTAGGAACATAATTAATTATTTGCAATTATCCTAAGGGTGACATCATCCACATTCAACTTAAATCTCAGTTATTCAATGTATAATGTAACATCTCGAATAATGACTAAGAGGTCCCTCTAGTTAATCCTATTAGGGTTCTCATGAAAGTTCATTGCAGTTTTGCAAGGGTGGTCCACCACATGAGCTTTTCATCAACACCTCCCAAGAAAAACTTGTAAAGATAAAATTGGACAAAAACTTGTTTGAATCAACTAGGTTAGTATTTGACATAATGGTGTTACCACTTTTCAATGGATATTTTAATTAGAAATCACTTCTTCAAAATGATGAGGTAATAAGACAAGTGCACCCATTATCATCTAGAGCTAAATGTGAAAATATCTTCTTAAAGGATAGCAAGGATGATTCATTTAGGGTTGAGTGTAGAAATGTAGGAGGAAGATGCACACGAGAGTAAAAACAATTGAACACAAGACTTAAATGATCCTTGATAGAAAGAACATGAAGAGATTAGCCCATACCTCTGATTACCTAAAGTGAAAACAATGTTAAGCACATGAAAAAGATCATATCACTTTAGAATCAGTACCAGATAAGTAATGGAGTAGGTTTTTGCAGTATCGGAACAGATAGTATTGGAACAAAGTGACATGGTGGCTGATTTTTGCTCATTCATGGAGAAAACCACTTCACAAAGGAATTCAGTGATAATATACGAGGAGATGTATACGAGGGCTTGCAAAATTTCATGGTAGGGAGAGTGCAATAATTGAGAGTAACCATATGTTTATTGCATAATTAGTCTAATTCCTTTAGTAAAACGAAAAATGTTGAATTTATATGTCCTAGTACTTAAATCGAGCAGCAAAACTTGAATATATGATTAGAGCTACCAGCACCTTATTACCATTACCAAGTCACCTGAGTACCAGATGGACGCAGGGTTGTGCTTTAGTACCGAAAAAGAATAGAGTTGTGGTTCAGTACAGAAATAGCATAGACCTCCTCCTTTGGTACCGGATGAGCACACAGGCGACCATCATAACCGGAAGAGCATAGTACCATATTAGCACAGGAATATTGCTCAGTACTGGATGAATGCAAACTTTCTCCTTTGGTACCGGATGAACACAGAGGAAAACATTGTTTGCAGTACCGGATGAATGCAATTCTGCAATACCAGAATAGAATGGTACCAGAATTCTGGAAATGACTATCAAATCCTAGCACTGAACATGTTGATTTGGCCTCGCTGACGGAAGTTGCAAAAGAATATGAAGGTTTAAAAAAACACTTCCCCCATGCCTAAGGTTTTGCATGGCCTCATGAAAACAATGTGAGATGCTAAAAAGGGTTGCTCAGAGAGTTGTGAAAACCTGCTAAAAACAAACCAATAGAACTAATTAAAACTAGATTTTTATTCATGCTTACAAACATAAAATTTCGGGAAAATGTCAAAAGTTGAATTATTAGCTATGAATAAAATAGTTTGGACTTAACATTCAGTTTCAAATGTTATTAAAAGATCACTTAATCGATCATCCTTGTGAAATAGTGTTCTTAAAATAGATAGGTAAATATAAAGCATGAATGCATCATTTTTAACAACTTAAGGAAAAAGAAGAATTTTGAAGAAATAGGTCATGAAGCACTCCCTTAAGTGTTATCTTCCATTGACAAGGATGTCTTTTCCTCTTTTGAAACCCTTCCAATATTATGTGTGCATTCGTAGGATGAAGAGATTCCCTTCTCATAAAATTCCAAACAAAACTATCATAACCTTTTAGAAAGAAATCTACTATAGGAACAAAAGATTTTAAATTGATTGCTTTGTTAACTTTTGACATTCTCATTTATGAAAAGTATGAAAGATAGGTTGCATTGTACTTATGTGCAACATTTATTTATTTACTATCCTATTCTAATTGAACAAAAGAAAATGTCTTTCAAGTATAATAATACTTCCAGTGAAGCCATGTGCGTAACAGGGTTAGAAATATATCCATACTCGGGTTCAAAAGATAAATTTTAATGCATACCGGAGTATGAAGGACTAGCTGCTTTGATGATGAGATCAAGCAATAATGAAAAATAAGAGAGTGGTGTGGCCTAATAACTAATTGAAACCATATTTCAATAGGATCACTATATTCGTGTTTCTCTTCTTTGGTTAGGTCACACTAAATGTCTTCCTCTACCATGCTATGCAGATTATCCTCTTCAAGATGATTGGTCTTTGAAGTACATACAGAATCTGCTGAGAGGCATGCTAAGGACTCCTCAATCTCAGGTTCCAATGGTTGCTCTCCATTGAATTCTATCCATGATTCTTTATTCTCCTAAACAAATTGACAAGAGGAATCTGACGGGACTTCTAAATCTTCCTGTGGAGAGACAACTAGATTCTTGACTACTGTGAAGATATGCTCTTCCTAAGAGGTTGATATCCCAGTTGCTGCTAGAATGCGAGAAAGGTCTTCGAGGAACATTCTTCAAGATTTTGATCATCCTTGAATTACTCTAGTTGGTTGATGATCCCTGTCTCGCAACACAAATTAGTACTTGGGGGGTTCTTACAGCACCCCAAACATGATTTATCATTAAATATTTAAATTTTAAAACTATTTGCAAAAACAAAACACACCAAACTTGAACTCCTTGTGTTACTAGGACCCTGTTGTCACTAGGTTATATGTTCGCACAAGTTAGCTTATCATAAATAAAACTAAATTTGTAGAAATAAAAACACACTTGCATCAAAAGAAGAGAGGACAAACTAACTTTGGAGCAACCCCACCACAGTGGATGTGTGGGCTCTCCCTGCACATATTATCATCTTCTCTCTGCCCTTAGGTCATCCATAAAACCAATCTAAAACCATTAAAGTAATCTGATTCAAATACTATCTATTACCGTTTACAACTCCCCGGCAACGACGCCAAAATGTTGGTGCAATTATTTGCATAATATATTACCAAACATAAATTATCAACCGGGAGTCGTAATTAGAAGAGTTCATGCACTATATGTACCAATAACAGATATGCTCCTATGTCTAATGAATATAGTTCAATCAAGAAAACCATATAAAAACCAATACTTTGTTTTCACACTTCAAAGATAACACTCTTCACACAATTCATAAATTAGAAAGCAAAACTTGCAATCATGCACTCAAAAGGTTTTGCTCAGATAATGCCTTGTCCATTTACAAGCTTATGAAGTAAAAATATGGACTTTGATTTAGTTATTTGTAGCTACTACTCTTAACAACAACTAACACTATGTTTTATAATATCCAAATGCTTCACACAACTTCAAACTTAGAAGAGAAAACTGATAATAAAACCTCTCAAGCAAATAGTTAAGCAAAAGGTTATTTCTTAGGTGAAAAAATTGTTCATTAGAGGCTCATGAAATGGAGAGATGAACTTAGGTCTTGTTTCCTATAACAATAAAAAACAATGATAAACTTTCTGCGCACACCATTTAAAAGGCAATCACTCATAACTTAGTCAATTCTGGAAGAAATTCTAGGTATGTTGAGATACTCCATTATCGGTTCATGTAGGGTGAAATATGGAGATCCAACTTGTTCCTATATTGACAAAATAAAAAAACACACTACAACATTTAGTTTAGACAAATGCTAAAATATTTAATCAAATGATTGTTCTCATATACTCACGCAAAGATGACAACTAACTACTCAGAAATCATTGCACTCAGAAATCTTTTATTGCACACAAAGCTTCCACTCACTTAGAGTTACCACGCATCTATATGACCTGCTATCAAATGTATCACTGAAACATGACAGAGATGGAATTAGATGTTGTAATCAAACATAAAATTACTTTGTTCACACACACATAAAACAAGAATCATATTCACAATTAATTACAAAGAGACTTACCTTGATTGGGTCAGTAGGCCCTTGTCGTACCAACAAGGAAGCTCTTAAGAGAGACTTACAGTAGAGATAATGTAGATGCACACATATAATCCATAAACTGAAATTATATCATTACTTGAGAAATAGGTGTACAACCAACAATCTTCAAAAATCAAACCTACAACGTAACAATTCCTTCTTCAAGAACCAATCTTACAACATAGTAATTCCTCCCTACTCAGACCTATGAGGACTTATTTATACATAAAATCCATGTAGGAATGCATGAAACCGAATCCCCAAGCTAAGAAAACAATTTTTACAATTTTAGGATAAATCCCAAAAATCCGTGTTTTTTAACAATTTGGGTAGATTCGAGTTAGTCCCCCACCCATATCTCCCAAACCAATTCTAATTTTGAAAAATTTCTCACGTTTTACTCAATTTTCGATATTCTGAACAAAACCCATATAATATAATTTCTTGATCTGATACCATATGCACGAAAATCGAGTTGCAAGTTGGTAGTTTGGGTTTTTTGGCTAATTTTGGCAGAATCATTCCCCGTGAGCTGGAGGTCCACATGTGCGAGCTGGGTGAATTATGACTCATGTTTCAACATGAAAACATCACTCTGGACAAAACCCATGAGCCTAGAAACATTCGAAAATTCTAAATTATGTCTAGTACCAGATTAGCACAGGCTGGTACCGGAATAGGTGGAGTCTTGGTACCGAAATAGACTGGGTACCAGATCATTCTGATTAAGATTCAAAGTGATTAGGATCATACATAATCAATCATTTAATCGAATTAACTCAATAAAATTAAACAAATCATGCTTTAATCATAAGTTACCTCTTATGCACATGAACAAGGTCATCAAGTGTATTTATGGAGGAAACCATCAATTAGATACACATGGCATAGGTAAAATAGGCTCATATAGAGGGTAATATAGGGCATTAGAAGTGTCAAAACTGAGACTCAACATTCCCCCATGCTTAATTCATTGCATGTCCTCATGCAACAATGATCTTCAAAATTTTCAAAGTTGATGGTACTCCTCACTTGATCAAGCATTCTTGATGTTCCACCCTTCTTCAGCTTCTAAGTTCCTATTATACAATATAAACTTCTTGGCCTATGCTTCACACTTCTTACCCATGGCAAAGTAGTTATGACGGAAAAGTGGAGTCATGAGTAATATATTAGATATGTTAGTGATTTGATGTTAAGTCTTATCCAATCTGATGTGGATCATAGTTAGGAGAAAGGGTTGGATGTGGCTCTAATATGATTATACGATAGTGGCCAAGAGTTTTCTAAATAACTTTGACTTAATAGGCCTCCCTGGTTAGATTACCTTTAAAACAAAAGTGATATAAACATAGTTTAGATATCATTTGAAGAGAGGAACACATAAAGGAATACATCCCAAGATGATTAACTCGTTTCTTATCCAAGTTTTTAGAGATGAAGCTCTTATTTTTAAGGTAAGGTGAATTACATATAATGAGGGTCCCACTTCTCATGCAAACCTATTTATTTTAAAGATAGAACTCTAAAGTGGATACTTGAAGGTTCTTAAGAACATCATCCGAGATATATAAAGGTCATCTCCTAGCCTTAATTTGATAGTGATTGCTTCAAAATGAGACCCAAGGGTCTTTTTCAGTTTTAGGTGTGCCACTTTATGTTTTTCAACTCCCTTTACCCAGCATAGCCCTGCTGCCAACAGGCTTGTTCAGTACCCCAGCGGGTTTACCTTCGTACCATACAAGCATGGCCCCGCTGCCAGCTGGCATGTTCAGTACCCCGACAGGTTTACTTGTACTTCCTGATACTTCCTTTTTATTATATTACTCAAAATATTTAGAATTATGTATACTTCTCATTGACAGTTTTAGAGTATAAGGAAGGCAGGTGGTACGAGAGTGTTTTAGAGTTATTAGGCACATAATTAATTGTTTTCAATTATCCCAAGTGTGACATCATCCACATTCAACTTAAATCTCATCTATTCAATGTATAATGTAACGTCTCGGATAATGACTAAGAGGTCCCTCTAGTTAATCCTATTAGGGTTCTCATGAAAGTTCATTGCAGTTTTGCAAGGGTGGTCCACCACATGAGCTTTTCATCAATACCTCCCAAGAAAAACTTGTAAAGATAAACTTGGATAAAAACCTGTTTGAATCAACTAGGTTAGTATTTGACATAATGGTGTTACCACTTTTCAATGGATATTTTAATTAGAAATCACTTCTTCAATATGATGAGGTAATAAGACAAGTGCACCCATTATCATATAGAGCTAAATGTGAAAATATCTTCTTAAAGGATAGCAAGGATGATTCATTTAGGGTTGAGTGTAGAAATGTAGGAGGAAGATGCACATGAGAGTAAAAACAATTGAACACAAGACTTAAATGATCCTTGATAGAAAGAACATGAAGAGACTAGCTCATACCTCCAATTACCTAAAGTGAAAACAATGTTAAGCACATGAAAAAGATCATATCACTTTGGCACTAGTACCAGATAAGTAATGGAGTAGGTTTCTGCAGTACTGGAACAGATAGTATTGGAACAAAGTGACACGGTGGATTATTTTTGCTCATTCGTGGAGACAACCACTTCTCAAAGGAATTCAATGATAATATACGAGGATATGTATACAAGGGCTTGCAAAAGTTCATGGTAGGGAGCGTGAAATAATTGAGAGTAACCATATGTTTACTACATAATTACTCTAATTCCTTTAGTAAAAAGAAAAATGTTGAATTTATATGTCCTAGTACTTAAATCGAGCAACAAAACTTGAATATATGATTAGAGCTACCAGCACCTTATTACTAGTACCAGGTCACCTAAGTCCCAGATGGACACAAGGTTGTGCTTCAGTACCGTAATAGCGTAGAGTTGTGGTTCAGTACTGGAATAGCATAGACCTCCTCCTTTGGTACCGGATGAGCACAGGAATGTTGTTCAGTACCGAATGAACGTAGACTTTCTCCTTTGGTACTAGATGAATGTAGAGGCAAACATTGTTTGCAGTACCAGATGAATGTAATTCTGCAGTACTAGAATAAAATGGTACCGAAATTCTAGAAATGACTATCAAATCCTAGCACTGAACATGTTGATTTGGCCTCGCCGATGGAAGTTGCAAAAGAATATGAAGGTTTCAACAACCACTCCCCCATGCCTAAGGTTTTGCATGGCCTCATGCAAAAAATGTGATATGCTAAAAAGCATTGCTCAAAGAGTTGTGAACACCTGCTAAAAAGAAACCAATAGAACTAATTAAAACTGGATTTTTATTCATGCTTACAAACATAAAATTTAGGGAAAATGTCAAAAGTTGAATTATTAGCTATGAATAAAATAGTTTGGACTTAACATTTAGTTTCAACTACTATCAAAAGATCACTTAATCGATCATCCTTGTGAAATAGTGGTCTTAAAATAGATAGGTAAATATAAAGCATGAATGCATCATTTTTATCAACTTAAGGAAAAAGAAGAATTTTGAAGAAATACGTCATGAAGCACTCCCTTAAGTGTTAGCTTACATTGACAAGGATGCCTTCTCTGCTTTTGAAACCCTTCCAGTATTATGTGTGCATTCGAAGGATGAAGAGATTCCCTTCTCATAAAATTCCAAACAAAATTATCATAACTTTTTAGAAAGAAATCTATTATAGGAACAAAAGATCTTAAATTGATTGCTTTGATAACTTTTGACATTCTCATTTATGAAATGTATGAAAGATAGGTTGCATTGTACTTATGTGCAACATTTATTTATTTACTATCCTACTCTAATTGAACAAAATAAAATGTCTTTCAAGTATAAGAATACTTCCAGTGAAGCCATGTGCATAACAGGGTTAGAAATATATCCATACTCGGGTTTAAAAGATAAATTTTAATGCATACCAGAGTATGAAGGACCAACTGCTTTGATAATGAGATCAAGAAACAATGAAAAATAAGAGAGTGGTGTGGCCTAATAACTAACTGAAACCATATTTCAATAGGATCACTATATTCATGTTTCTCTTCTTTGTTTAGGTCACACTGAATGTCTTCCTCTACCATGCTATGCAGATTATCCTCTTCAAGATGATTGGTCTTTGACGTACATACAGGATATGCTGAGAGGCATGGTAAGGACTCCTCAATCTCAAGTGCCATTGGTTGCTCTCCATTGAATTATATCCATGATTCTTTATTCTCCTAAACAAATTGACAATAGGAATCCGACAGGACTTATAAATCTTCCTGTGGAGAGACAACTAGATTCTTGACTGTTGTGAAGATATGCTCTTCCTGAGAGGTTGATATCCCAGCTGCTGCTAGAATGCGAGAAAGGTCTTCGAGGAACATTCTTCAACCTCTTGATCATCCTTGAATTACTCTAGCTGGTTGACGATCCCTATCTCGCAACACAAATTAGTACTCGGGGGGTTCTTACAGCACCCCAAACATGATTTATCATTAAATATTTAAATTTTAAAACTATTTGCAAAAACAAAACACACCATACTTGAAATCCTTGTGTTACTGGGACCCTGTTGTCACTAGGTTATCTGTTCACACAAGTTATTTTATCATAAATAAAACTAAATTTGTAGAAATAAAAACACACTTGCATCAAAAGAAGAGAGGGCAACCTAACTTTGGAGCAACCACACCAAAGTGGATGTGTGGGCTCTCCCTGCACATCTTACCATCTTCTCTCCACCCTTAGGTCATCCATAAAACCAATCCAAAACCATTAAAGTAATCTAATTCAAATACTAGCTATTATCGTTTACAACTCCTCGACAACGGTGCCAAAATGTTGGTGCAATTATTTGCATAATATATTACCAAACATAAATTATCAACCGGGATTCGTAATCAAAAGATTTGATGCACTTTATGTGTCGATAACAGATAGGTTTCTATGTCTGATGAGTATAGTTCAATCAATAAAACCATATAAAAACCAATACTTTGTTTTCACACTTCAAAGATAATACTCTTCACACAATTCATAAATTAGAAAGAAAAAATTGCAATCATGCACTCAAAAGGTTTTGCTCAGATAATGCCTTGTCCATTTACAAGCTCATGAAGTAGAAAGATGGACTTTGACTTAGTTATCTGTAGCTACTACTCTTAACAACTACTAACACTCTGTTTTAGAATATCCAAATGCTTCACACAGCTTCAAACTTAGAAGAGAAAACTGATAATAAAACCTCTCAAGAAAACAGTTAAGCAAAAGTTATTTCTTAGGTGACAAATCTATTCATTAGAGGCTCATGAAATGGAGAGATGAACTCAGATCTTGTTTCCTATAACAATCAAAAATAGTGATAAACTTTCTGCACACACCATTTAAAAGGAAATCACTCATAACTTAGTCAATTCTGGAAGAAATTCTAGGCATGTTGAGATACTCCATTATTAGTTTGTGTAGGGTGAAACATGGAGATCCAACTTGTTCTTGGATTGAAAAAATAAAAACACACACTACATCATTTAGTTTAGACAAACACTAAAATATTTAATCAAAGGATTGTTCTCATATACTCACACAAAGATGACAAGTAACTACTCAAAAATCATTGCACTCAGAAATCTTTTATTGCACACAAAGCTTCCATTCACTTAGAGTTACCACACATCTATATGACCTGCTATCAAATGTATCACTAAAACATGACAGAGATGGAATTAGATGTTGTAATCAAACATAAAATTACTTTGTTCACACACATAGAAGACAAGAATCATATTCACAATTAATTACAAAGATACTTACCTTGATTGGGTCGGTGGGCCCTTGTCATACCAACAAGGAAGCTCTTAAGAGAGACTTATAGTAGAGATGATGTAGATGCATACATATAATATATAAACTGAAATTATATCATTACTTGAGAAATAGGTGTACAACCAACAATCTTCAAAAATCAAACCTACAACATAACAATTCCTTCTTCAAGAACCAATTTTACAACATAGTAATTCCTCCCTAATCATACCTATGAGGTCTTATTTATACATAAAATCCATGGAGGAATGGAAGAAACCGAATCCCCAAGCTAAGAAAACAATTTTTACAATTTTAGGATAAATCCCAAAAATCTGTGTTTTTTAACAATTTGGGCAGATTCAAGTTAGTCCCCCACCCATATCTCCCAAACCAATTCTAATTTTGAAAAATTGCTCACTTTTTACTCAATTTGCCATATTTTGAACAAAACCCATATATTATTGTAATGTACCTCAAATTCACCATAAAAAAAAATAAAAAAAAATCTATGACGTAATTCAATTTCGTTTAAGCTTAGAAATTAAGAGAATGTAAGATTCATTTCTGCCCATAAAGTAATTTTTACACCAGTATAGATTACTTTGAACTGAAAAGCTTATGTGGGTAAATTCTTTCCATAAGTCTATCACTTCCGTTGACTCTCAAACTACTCCAACATACTTCTTTGTATATAGGTAATGTCTAAACTTAGGTCGAAGGAACCTTTGATGTTCAGAGAGATAAAGCTTAGAAGGGATAGCACCTTTGAAGTATTCAAAGGGAGGCAGAGATCAAAATCATCTCGCAAAGGTCAAGTTCAGGTGGAAGAATGCTAAGTCATTGGCCAGAGAACCTTGAGTGGAGTGAACGAACAGTGAGATTTCTTCGTGGGGAAGTACCGAAATTCCACAGACCATTGGATCTTGTAGACCTGTGGGAATGTTAAGATTGATCGTCTTTTAGCGTTCAGAAGCTCAGGAGGAGTAGCGACCGTTGGATGAGAAGCAATAGGATTCGTTGATCTCGCGCTTCGAATTTCGCTATTTCGGAGTTCAGGGTTTGGAGCAACAAGGGATTTTGGAGTCGTTGCATCGTGAACTTCTAGTTCACGAAATCCCGAAAGAATCGGGACCATTGATCTCATGTGAAAAGGCCAAAACCCGTTAAGCCCCTTTTCGGCATTTTGGGACCCGGGAGTTCGAAGGACCCAGAAACGTTGTCACCGGAGTCGCAAAATCATGAATCGTGGAACCTCAAAATCTTGAACTTCGAAACCCCAAAGTGTTGAGCCCACAGTCCTTTCGCATTTCACAACATATCTAAACCAGATCGTGAGAAGACAAAGGGAACAGCCACGTTCCTCCCAACCGTAGAACAGGGCAGCCAAATCACTTGCCCAGTTCACCCCCTAGCCTAACCATGAGTCCATGAGGGCTAACTCGAAACCTCCTCCTCAACAATGTCCTTCAATTCCAGCAGTTATCCTCTTGCCTCACACTTACTCAGCAGTGCTCATAACAGCAAGGAAAAATCCGTTTCAGCAGACTCCTCTTGCCTCACACTCAATCGTAGTGTTCATAACAGCAAGAGAGCTCAAAAATCTTTTTCCCCCCCAGCATACTTGGCAGCATCCTACCTCCTCTCATATGCTATTTATCAATTTTGCCCAGGTCTTTTTCCCTCCCTTGGTGATTTTCGCAGATTTCTAAATCCCTGATTTTCAGGGGCTGCCAATGGCCAAATCTCTGATTTTCCACTTGTAATAACCGGCCTAGAGGTAGTTCCAACATGTTCCCCACTCATGGAGTCATGGTCCGTTGATTTTAACATGGTTGTTCCATTTGTCCTCCTGTAATTAATATAAATATTATGTTTTTATACAAGTGTCATAGTCAAATAGTTAGTTGAGTCCAATCAGAACTCTGCCCAACAGTCATAATAATTAATCACAATTATCAAATTCGAAATTCGAAATTTCCATAAATGGCAAAAATTTTCCAAATTTGAATTTACTAAAAATGGAAATAAATTTCCAGCAAATTTGATTTCCAAAAATATTTTATTTTGGGGGATATCACATCCTTTCCCCCTTCAGTAAAAAATTGTCCTCGGTGTTCGTTACTTTCTTGGAATAGGGTTGGATGAGATTTCTGCAAATCTCCCTCCAACTCCCAAGTGGCCTCCTCAAGACTAAAGTGCTTCCATTGCACCTTTACCTGAGCAACGGCTCTGTTCCGAAGTGTTATTTCTCTCTGGTCCAGAATGCACAGGGATTCCACCTAGAATTCGCCCTCTGGTTCCACCTGTACCAAGTCCCAATGAATCCTATGAGTAGGGTCATGAATATACTTTTTCAACAAAGAAACATGAAATACATTATGAATTCTTAGATTAGCTAGAAGTGCAAGTTTATATGCTACGGGTCCAATTCGAGCTAATATCTTGAAGGGCCCACAAAACCTGGGTGCCAGCTTGGCACAGTTCCCTAACTTCAATGAGCTTTTTCAAGCTTTGACCTTCAAATGAACATGGTCTCCTACTTGAAATTCCAAGTGTCTTCTTTTTTTATCTGCATAGCTCTTTTGTCCGTCATGTGCTTCTTTCAAGTTCTGTTGTACCTTCCTTACCATGTTCTCCATTTCTTGGAGCATCTCTGGTCCAACCATGAATCGATCAACTGGGTTATCCCAGCTAATTGGAGCTGTACACTTTCTGCCATACAATATTTCGAAAGGGATCAACTTAGCCGAAGTTTGGTACCCATTGTTATATGCAAATTCTACCAGGTGTAGGTAGTCTTCCCACTTGTTTGGTTTTGTTCTTACATACATGCGGAGCATATCCTTTATGATTTGGTTTTTCTTTTCGTTATGTCCATCTGTTT
>JASDQU010109008.1:36537-51565 GCA_032191745.1 Picea mariana | reverse complement strand
ATTGTATTTTTAATTATGTCAGTTCTGGTAGACTCATTTGGTAGGGTGATTTTGAGATAGGGGTTGATGCAGGTAGCAGTCTATGGAAAAATCCATTTCCCTTGTAGGAGGTAATTATGGTATCTCATCCACAAACATGTCTCTGAATTCACATAGGACTGCAAAGTCTTCTAACTTTGGTTTAACTTCTTTTTATAATAGGTTCGTCACTTGGATGGCATAAACTTGGCATCCCTTTCTAATACATTTCTTAAGTTGCATCGCTGACACTTGTCTGACTGATACAGGTTTTGGTATGCCTTGGGTTGTTCTAACAGTGCCAAAATCATCTTTATAGCTAAGTATCTTTGTATAACAATCTAGTACTACTTTGTGTTGTTCCAACCAATCCATCCCGATAATCATATCGTAAGATCCTAGTGGTAGGATGTTCAGATTGGTCCTTATATTTTGACCATCTAAGTTGAACTCAAAATCAGAAATAAAGTCAACTACTTTCCTTTTAGTACATGTTTCTAGTTGTACAAGCCATGATTTTGCGTGCTTTAGTTTCTTAAGTTTATTTGACTCTACTAAACTAGGAGTAATATAACTTAACGTAGCTCCAGGGTCAATTAAAACAAAGATTCGAGTGTCGTTGATTTTTCCTTTGATTTCTACCACCGAGGACTGGTGGTCAGCTTGTCGACCATCTATGGCTGCATTTATCTAATGCAGGCTTCTGCCCACATCTCCCACTGTCGAGGCTTCCTGCAAATTGTGAACAGCAGTTCTATTGACTGCAGTTAAACATGGACAGCTTCTCCTTAGATGAGGTTCTCCACACTCCCAACACTTTAATGGCTCGTGGAAGTTGTCCCCAAACTTCTTCGTTCCCAGGTTTATCGGTTTACCGCTACCTTGTGTATTCGGATGATTGGAGTGAAAATCCTTCCTTGGGAAACTTTTTGTTGCATCCCGATAAGGGGATGGTTGGTATCCCTTCTTCTGTTGGTTCATTCGATCTTGCTTCTTATCCTTCCAGGTCTTGGGAAACTCTTCCCATTGTTTATACTGGTCATAGCACATCCGTGCTTTCTTGAAGACCTCACTCAAGGATTTGGGGCTGTCTAACTCAATTTTGTCCCGGTAGGCCTGTGGTAAACAGCTTAATAATCATTGGATTTTTACCTTATCCTCCTAGATGTACGGTACGAACCTTAGTAGTTCCAGAAATTTATTTATAAGGTCCTCCATCATCATCTATCTGAGTCGTAACTCATAAAATTATTTCATCTTCCTTTCATAATAGCTTTCAAAAAGGTATTGTTTCTTGAAATACTTCTTAAAGTCGGACTATTCCAATTGTTTCTCCTTTAGGCCCTTGACCAATTTCAAGTCCTGCCACCAAATGTTGGCCTTCCCCTTCAGATTGTAAATGGCCATTTTGACCTTCATGTTGCTGGAATAGTTGTAGATCTGGAAGTATTTTTTGATGTCCAACAACCATGCCTCAGCTTCTTCTCCTGTCCTAGATTCTCCATCAAAGGTAGTTGGTTTAATCTTTTTAAATTCTCCTTCAAGGTGGTCTTTTTGTTTTCTTTTTATGTCTGGTATGGTTTTGTCTTCAGCAAAAGGTGTCATTAAAAATGAACTGTCTCTTTTTTTGTTTTTGCACCATAATTCTTGGAGGCCCTTTAGCTAACCTCCTCATCATGGTTATCATCTTTTGGGTTTTTCTTGGTTACTATACTACGCAGCAGGACTTCATTTATCTCTTGTTGTTCCTGTTGTGCTTTCTTCAATTTTTCATTGTCGGCCTTAAAAACCTGCAGTTCAACAATAAGATTCCTCATTGTTTCCAACACCTCCATGGGTGAGCTTCCATCATTGTTCTGTCTTGGATCTCCAAGAGTTCCTTGCTGCAGATTCCCTTCCATCCTGATTTCTCCACCTTCTTGGGCTACCATAATCAACACAAAATAGAAAGGATTTCTATTTGAAACCACAAGATTTATTAGTTTTTTCATAAATCGGAATATATTCTAAGCAATTAATGTGGCCCTATTTAGGCCCAGTGTTGTAACCTTCACTCTAATACCATATGTAATGTACCTCAAATTCACCATAAAAAAAAAATTCTATGACATAATTCAATTCCGTTTAAGCTTAGAAATTAAGAGAATGTAAGATTCATTTATGCCCATAAAGTCATTTTTACACTAGTCTAGATTACTTTGAACCGAAAATCTTATGTGGGTAAATTATTTCCATAAGTCTATCACTTCCCTTGACTCTCAAACTACTCCAACATACTTCTTTGTATATAGGTAATGTCTAAACTCAGGTCGAAGGAACCTTTGATGTTCAGAGAGATAAAGCTTAGAAGGGATAGCACCATTGAAGTATTCAAAGGGAGGCAGAGATCGAAATCGTCTCACAAAGGTCAAGTTCAGGTGGAAGAATGCTAATTCATTGGCCATAGATCCTTGAGCAGAGTGAACAAATGGTGAGATTTCTTCGTGAGGAAGTACCGAAATCCCGCAGACTGTTGGATCTCGTAGACCTTTGGGAAGGTTAAGACTGGTCGTCTTTTAGCATTCAGAAGCTCAAGAGGAGTAGTGACCGTTGGATGAGAAGCAACAGGAGCCATTGATCTTGCGCTTTGAATTTCGCTATTTCAGAGTTCGCGGTTTGGAGCAACAAGGGATTTTGGATTCATTGCATCGAGAAATTCCGGTTCGCGAAATCCCGAAAGAATCGGGACCATTGATCTCATGCGAAAAGGCCAAAACCCGTTAAGCCCCTTTTCATCATTTTGGGACTCGGGAGTTCGCAAGACCCAGAAATGTTGCTGCCGGAGTCGCGAAATCCTGAATCGCAGAACCTCGAAATCCCGAACTCTGAAACCCCGAAGTGTTGGCCCCACAGTCCTTTCGCATTTCGCAATTCAGCACTTCTTGTTTCATTTTGTTTGTGCATCAGGGGTTTATAAACCCTGAAATCTCAAACCCTGAAATCTCAAACCCTAAAACCCTGAAATTTTGGGCCCACGGTCCCTTTCTCCTTTCGCAATTCGGTAAACAGTGTGGTCTTTTGTCTTTTGTGTTTGGCGTTTGTAATCGTCGAAACCCGATTGACTTCGGATTTTCACACCATTTTAATCTCTAAGGTTTAAACCATTAAACAAAAGTCTAAGTTATTTTTTCGGTACAGGTCCTAATTAAGCGTCTCCGAACCCTTGTGCTTACGAAGCATTATAGTTGCCAAATTTAAAAAGGGGTCATTCAAATTCGATTCCCTCGGACTCTTATCGGGTTTGGTAAAAGGGGAAAAATTTCCCAAAGGTAACTGGGGATTTGGTCCCAGTGGTTACAGTAAAACTTCCACTCCCAATATGCCAATCTCAGTATCGATTTCACTCAGAAAACAAATGAGAAAAAGAAAATAGCAATGAAACTAATTTAGAGGCGGTTTCTTCCAGAATTTATCCATGCATAAATCCTTTCAACTATCATAACTAATAAAAGGCCAATTCTATCGTTCGTTCAAATTTAATAAATACATGACATCAGATATCAATTCATTCGAACAGAAAATGGAAATCATTTCAATTCTAATTTAACAAATACATTGCATCAGATATAAAATCATTCAAACAGAAAAGGAGTAGAGCAACATATCTGAACCAGATCGCGAGAATATAAAGGGAACAGCCACGTTGCTCCCAACCATGGAACAGGGCAGCCAAATCACTTACCCAGTTCACCCCCTAGCCTGACCATGAGTCCATGAGGGCTAACTTGGAAACTCCTCCTCAGCAATGTCCTTCAATTCCAGCAGCTATCCTCTTGCCTCACACTTACTTAGCAGTTCTCATAACAACTAGGAAAAATCTGTTTCAACAAACTCCTCTTGCCTCACACTCAATCCGTAGTGTTCATAACAGCAAGAGAGCTCAAAAAGATTTCCGCCCCCTGCCCCCCCCCCCACCCCAACATACTTGGAAGCGTCCTGCCTCCTCTCATATGCTATTTATCAATTTTGCCCAGGTCTTTTTTCCTCCCTTGGGGATTTTTGTAGCTTTCTAAATCCCTGATTTTCAGGGGCTTCCAATGGCCAAATCTCTAATTTTCCACTTGTAATAACCATCCCAGAGGTAGTTCCAACATGTTCCCCACTCATGGAGTCATGGTCAGTTGATTTTAACATGGCAGTTCCATTTTTCCTCCCGCAATTAATATAAATATTCTGGTTTTATACAAGTGTCATAGTCAAATAGTTAGTTGATTCCAATCAAAACTCTGCCCAACAGTCATAATAATTAATCACAATTATCAAATTTGAAACTCAAAATTGCCATAAATGGAAAAAAAATTCCAAATTTGAATTTACTAAAAACGGAAATAAATTTCCAGCAAATTTAGTTTCCAAAAATATTTTATTTATGGGGATATCACAATTATAATTTCTAGATCTGATACCATATGCATGGAAATCGAGGCACAAGTTGGCAGTTTGAGTTTCTTTGCTAATTTTGGCAGAATCATTCCCCCTGATCTGGAGATCCACACGTGCGAGATGGATGAATTATGACTCATGTTTCCACATGAAAACATCTCTCTGGACAAAACCCATGAGCTCGATTTTCTTCTAGAAACATTCAAAAATTTTGAATTATGTCTAGTACCGGATTAGCACAGGCTGGTACCGGAATAGACTAGGTACCGTATCATGCTGCTTAAGAGTCAAAGTGATTAGGATCATACATAATCAATCAGTGAATCGAATTAACTCAATAAAACTAAACAAATCATGCTTTAATCATAAGTTACCACTTATGCACATGAACAAGGTCATCAAGTGTATTTATGGAGGAAACTATCAATTAGATACACACGGCATAGGTAAAATAGGCTCATATAGAGGGTAATATAGGGCATTAGAAGTGTCAAAACTGAGACTCAACATTCCCCCATGCTTAAGTCATTACATGTCCTCATGCAACAATGATCTTCAAAATTTTCAAAGTTGATGGTACTCCTCACTTGATCAAGCATTCTTGATGTTCCACCCTTCTTCAGCTTTTAAGTTCATGTTATACAATATAAACTTCGTGGCCTATGCTTCACACTTCTTACCCATGGCAAAGTAGTTATAACGGAAAAGTGGAGTCATGAGTAATAGATTAGATATGTTAGTGATTAGACGTTAAGTCTTATCCAATCTATTGTGGATCATATTTAAGAGAAAGGGATGGATGTGGCTCTAATACGATTATAGGATAGTGGCCAAGATTTTTCTAAATGACTTTGACTTAATAGGCCTCCCTGGCTAGATTACCTTTAAAACAAAAGTGATATAAGCATAGTTTAGATATTGCTTGAAGAGAGGAACACATAAAGGAATACATCCCAAGATGATTAACTCGTTTCTTATCCAAGTTTTTAGAGATGAAGCTCTTCTCGTTTAGGTAAGGTGAATTGCATATAATGAGGGTCCCACTTCTCATGCAAACCTATTTATTTTAAAGATAGAACTCTAAAGTGGATACTTGGAGGTTCTTAAGAACATCATCCGAGAGATATAAAGGTCATCTCCTAGCCTTAATTTGATAGTGATTGCTTCAGAATGAGACCCAAGAGTCTTTTTTAGTATTACGTGTGCCACTTTATGTTTTTCAACTCCCTTTACCCGGCACGTCCCCACTGCCAGCAGGCCTGTTCAGTACCCCGGTGGGTTTACTTGTACTTCCTCATACTTCCTTTTTATTATATTACTCAAAATATTTAGAATTATGTATATTGCTCATTGACAGTTTTAGAGTATAAGGAAGGGAGGTGGTACGAGAGTGTTTTAGATTTATTAGGCACATAATTAATTGTTTGCAATTATCCCAAGGGTGACATCATCCACATTCAACTTAAATATCATCTATTCAATGTATATTGTAACATCTCGGATAATGACCAAGAGTTCCCTCTAGTTAATCCTATTAGGGTTCTCATGAAAGTTCATTGAGCTTTTGCAAGGATGGTCCACCACATGAGGTTTTCATCAATACCTCCTAAGAAAAACTTGTAAAGTTAAACTTGGATAAAAACTTGTTTGAATCAACTAGGTTAGTATTTGACATAATGGTGTTACCACTTTTCAATGGATATTTTAATTAGAAATCACTTCTTCAAAATGATCAGGGAATAAGACAAGTGCACCCATTATCATATAGAGCTAAATGTGAAAATATCTTCTTAAAGGATAGCAAGGATGATTCATTTAGGGTTGAGTGTAGAAATGTAGGAGGAAGATGCACATGAGAGTAAAAACAATTGAACACAAGACTTAAATGATCCTTGATAGAAAGAACATGAAGAGATTAGCCCATACCTCTGATTACCTAAAGTGAAAACAATGTTAAGCACATGAAAAAGATCATATCACTTTGGAATCAGTAATGGAGTAGGTTTCTGCAGTACCGGAACAGATAGTATTGGAACAAAGTGACATGGTGGATGATTTTTTCTCATTCATGGAGACAACCACTTCACAAAGGAATTCAGTGATAATATACGAGGAGATGTATACGAGGGCTTGCAAAAGTTCATGGTAGGGAGCGTGCAATAATTGAGAGTAACCATATGTTTACTGCATAATTAGTCTAATTATTTTAGTAAAATGAAAAATGTTGAATTTATATGTCCTAGTACTTAAACCGAGCAGCAAAACTTGAATATATGATTAGAGCTACCCGCACCTTAATACCAATACGTGATCACCTGAGTATCGGATGGACACAGGGTTGTGCTTCAGTACCGGAATAGCATAGAGTTGTGGTTCAGTATCGGAATAGCATAGACCTCCTCCTTTGGTACTGGATGATCACACAGGTGACCATCAGTACCGAATGTGCACAGTACCAGATGAGCACAGGAATGTTGTTCAGTACCAGATGAACACAGACTTTCTCCTTTGGTACCGGATGAACGCAAAGGCAAACATTGTTTGCAGTACGGGATGAACGCAATTCTGCAGTACCAGAATAGAATGGTACCGGAATTCTAGAAATGACTATCAAATCCCAACACTGAACATGTTGATTTGGCCTCGCTGACGGAAGTTGCAAAAGAATATGAAGGTTTCAACAACCAATCCCCCATGCCTAAGGTTTTCATGGCCTCATGCAAACAATGTGAGATGATAAAAAGGGCTTCTTAGAGAGTTGTGAACACCTTCTAAAAACAAACCAATAGAACTAATTAAAAATGGATTTTTATTCATGCTTACAAACCTAAAATTTAGAGAAAATGTCAAAAGTTGAATTATTAGCTATGAATAAAATAGTTTGGACTTAACATTCAATTCAAACTGCTATTAAAAGATCACTTAATCGATCATCCTTGTGAAATAGCGGTCTTAAAATAGATAGGTAAATATAAAGCATGAATGTATCATTTTTAACAACTTAAGGAAAAAGAAGAATTTTGAAGAAATAGGGCATGAAGTACTCCCTTAAGTTTTATCTTCAATTGAAAAGGATCTCTTCTCCACTTTTGAAACCCGTCCAGTATTATGTGTGCATTTGAAGGATGAAGAGATTCCCTTCTCATAAAATTCCAAACAAAATTATCATAACTTTTTAGAAAGAAATCTAATAATTATGTGGAGGGGCTATTGCAAGTAAACCCTAATATTTATAACAACTTAATAATACTTAAGAATTCAACCACTATCCTCTAAAACACTTCACCATTACAACAACTAATACCTATAATTCTTGAAGCTTGATCACTGCAATCCATAACCAATGTAACCCTTAACCATAATACTATGTCCATTATAACAATTAATAGTTAACCACTATAAACCCTAAACTATATAATATGTATTCCCTATAACTTATAAACCCTATGAAACCTTAACCCTATAACTCCTTTTCTCAATAATCCCTAATCCTTATGACCCCTAACCCCCTTATCACCCTTATTTTATAACTCCAAAACCTTATCCTTATAACTACAACTATCACCTAATGAATGTAAATACTATAACCCAGAAAACCCAAACCCCTTTAAGTCCTTCAACATTTAATATTATAGCTCTTCAAAACTATATCCCATCATTCATATAAGCACCAATCACCAATCCTTATAACTCCTAACATCTATAACCCATAATCCCAAACCACTATAAAAGTTGGCCATAATATTAATTACAACCTCTATAACCCATATGAACCAACTAGTCTCTATAACACCAAATTGTTAACCCATATTCCCTATAATCTATAATAACCAATACTTATAGCCCCTAACTTCAAGAATCTAATCATTTACCATTATAACCTTGAAGGATTATAAATGTGAATCCTTATAATGTGTATACAATTTAAATCCTTATCCATATATCCTCTCATAATATACCCCATCCCTTATAATATCAATAATGCTTTACCCCTTTTATAAATCAGATATTTAAAGGGAAAATGACCAATTAGTGAATATATATATATATAACAAAACATAGTCAATTAGTGAAAATTTGCCACTAAACAATACCCTAACATTGCATAACCCATAAACCTTGACACGTGCATAACATACCATAAACATTTCATAACCCTTAACACCCAACCCTTATAAACTCTAATCACTATAACCCATGATCCTTAACCCTATAGTCCCTAATCCCTCTTACATACAACCCATATTACCCTTAACTCGTATGAACCATAATTACTCCCCCTTATTCGTTTAACATTTCTATCCTTTAAAACACTTCACCTCTATAACACCTCGTACCTATAATCCATAGTGCTTGACCACTATATTGCCTAACCCATATAACCCTTAACCATAATATCATAACCTTTTAAATTATAATAGTTATAAATTACAAACCCTAAAAAATATAACTTTTAATACCTAACTCATATAGATGTGATTAATACTAAAGATGTAGAAGAAAATAGGATGTTGAAGGGGTTACTCAAACCCTATGATTTATTTGTTGATTTTATTGTAGGTACATCGAAAAATAATGTAGATTGTGAGAGTGTAGCAGTAGCATCCTTGAATACCCTCTATTATAGCTACCATATTATTTTATATTGTTGCTTTTTATTACAAGGGCGATGTTTTTTATGTGACAACTTCCAACAATTTTCTTCGATATGACCATTACTGCTGCAAGGATTGCAATGATTCTTATTGTTATTGTTGTTGGATTGCAAAGTGTTGGAATTATTCTTCTTTATGTATTTTTTAATTTTTGAGTAACTTCCTTTGTTTCTTCCATTTCACCATTATTTCATGGCTTACTATATCTATCCTCAATAAATAATACATTATTTCATGCATCATCAAATTTTTTACCTCAAATATGGATAGCTCTCTTTTGATGTACCCATGTAAACCCTCTTGTTATTTCATCAAGGTAGTCTAACCAAGAAATAGGGAGGTCATTCCCTCCAATCTCTTTCCTTATTCAAGACAAACTAGGGATTATTGGACTATTCAAGTAGTAAATATTGTCATATCTAACAATAACTAAAACAATGGCCAATTATTGTGGCTAGGACACTCAATCCTACAAAATCGGCTCGGGAATAAAAAACATGGTAGTTCCATGAAAAAAAACTCCCATAACCTCTACCATCATATTCAATATTATTCATTTTCTTGATAATATTACCCCTTTTACTTGGTGTCTCTTCATTGAGGGGATATTCAATGTGTCCTCTTCTTTGGCAACATGGGAAAATCCTCGCATGTTTGGATTCAAAGCTTTCTTATTGTTCTATTTGGTTTGATAGACTTCCCTTTTCTGGCATGTACTTCAATTAGCTAGTGATAATCCAAACCTATTACTTTCTCCATGTTCACTCTAAAAAGGAAAATTGAATCATATCTTTAAAAAACTTTGTTGATTACCTATTCTCCATAGTGACACAAGCACAAAAGAAAGAGAAATAGTTATGTTAGTTAATATAGATACATGCATACTCAAGCAAATAGATATAATAGTTAGCATGGATGCATGCCTACTCAAACCTATAATAGTTCATAAAACCTTGTAATGGTGCCAATATGACACAGAGGCCAAAGATTTCAGTTATAGGGCTTATGTAGTGGTTTCAAACCCTTTGCATGGTTTGGGAGTCCTAAAAGCATATTGTATTCCTTAAGACATTTATATTTCCTCCCCATACCATGTTCATGACTTGGAGAAACATATTTTGAAAAAAATAAATGTTGGCCCCTTTCATTGGCCATTGTTTCTGGAAATTTTCAAAGATTCTATAGGAATGATGAACATGTTCATTGAAACCTTTCCAAAATACAATGATAACAATGATGACAAATATGTTGATGGATAATTTCATCTTATTCACATTTATGTTATAATTTTTTCATTTGATTTTCAAATTCTTTGTGTGAGCCATATTGGAGTCTTTAAACCCTCCCATATCGTCAACGCATGAATCTACTATAACCATGTGAAATTTTAGTGCATACAAGCACAAACTGGAAAAAAATAAAAAATAAAAAAATAAAAAAAATCAACATTGGCCCCATTCACAGGTCACTCTGTGTGGGGTCAAATTAAATCATAATTTTCACTAATTGGTAAATGTATAACCTTGAAAATTGTTATATGAACAAAAGTTAAAATTGGAGATGATGGTATAAACCTAAATGAGCTTCTCTTAGTTTCAAGAATAATATATTCTCTATTGAACAAGGCCAACCATGTGAAGGTGGAAGCTCATATGGCCTCTCCCTCCTCCCCGGTCGCATCACTCCCAATCCCCAAATACCCAACTTATCTAATATAATATATTTGGAAGCAACATAGTAATAATCAAGCATAGAAACTAAGAAAACAAAAATTTAAGGTAAATGAAAGAGAAAAAATTATCAAATGAAAACACATAAATACATACCTCATACATTTCAACATTTCAATATCATTAATATTCTTCTTCATCCAACTCAACATCTATAGAAGATAAAGGTAAGAAAAAGGTCAATGAGGAGGGTGTGGTTATTGGGAACAAAGGTCACAAGGTGTGCGTATGAGACTGCATGGATTTATAAAGAGTCCCACATCGTCAATGAACTAGGGTCCTTTGGTATGAGCTACCATAATGTCATCTCCATAATGAGAAATTATATAATGAAATAAATTATCACATGGGTCAATAATACATTATATCCTTTATGAAAGATCCATAAGATTTGGATATCCAATCTTAGAGGTCTTTTTTCTTTATCCATAAGCCGCATGGAGGAAACCTTCTTAATGTAAAAGAATGACCAAGTTGAGGGTTTGCCTAAGCGAAAGAGATTCTTAAAGGGGGTGACCTTCCCATGAGTTGAGGATCCTTTAAGGTAGAGTCACATTGAGCACTAACCACAAGGGAGACAACCTTCCCCTTTAGTGAATTTCAACATTGGCCCCATTCATAGGTCACAGTTTCGCACATCTAGTCCTAATACAATGTATTTTAGTTTTTTATTTTAAAATTCATTTGAGATGCATGTTCCCACATCTAGTACTACAAGGGCATGAAATAACGTCGATAAACAAGTACTTGATAAATTGCACAAGCTTCATCAGTTATTTCTTGTCTTTGTTTTTTGCTCTCATCTAAGTACTTTTTTGCTCCATAGAGAATATTAATACGAAATCATTATTTAAATATGAAATCACATCTAGAGAATTCTTCTTACCACCAAAATCATGGGCCTAATTGGAATGATGTTGTTTTTTAATGCCATAGTCGATGAATATAAAGAGCACGACCATGACGATGGGTATGTTGGGAGTTCCGTGCATGACATTAATCCGACAAAGTTCAAACGAAACGAGGACGAGATCGGATATATAGAGTGGGTGTATGAGTCATATTTGAATCTAGAAACCCTCCCATATCATCAATGCATGAAAACAGTCTTTCCATGTCAAATTTCAATGCATACAGAAAAAGTTTGAAAAACTTTCAATGTTGGCCCCATTCGCAGGTCACTGCCCATGTCTAGTCCTAGTACAATGTATTTTGGTTGTTTATTTTAAAATTCATTCGAGATGCACATTCTTACATATAGTACTACAAGGGCATGCAATAACATTGATAAACAAGTACTTGATAAATTGCACAAGCTTCATCAGATATTTCTTGTCTTTGTTTTTTGCTCTCATCTAAGTACTTTTTCCCTCTCATCTAAGTAGTTTTTTTCTCTCATATAAGTAGTTTTTTTCTCCATAAAGAATATTAGTATGAAATCATTATTTGAATATGAAATCTTATCTAGCGCCTTATTTTTCCACCAAACTCATGGGCCTAATTGGCATGATGTTGGTTTTGAACAACATAGGTGATGAATATAAAGATCACGACCATGACGATGGGTATGTTGGGAGTTCCATGCATGACATTAATCCGAGAAAGTTCAAACGAAATGAGGAAGAGATCAGATATATAAAGTGGGTGTGTGAGCCATATTTTAGTCTGGAAACCCTCCCATACCATCAAGGCATGCAAACAGTCTATCCATGTCAAATTTCAGTGCATACAGAAATAGTTTGAAAAAATGTCAACATTGACCCCATTCTCAAGTCATTGTTGCCCATGTCTAGTCCTAGTACAATGTATTTTAGTTGTTTCTTTTAAAATTCATTTGAGACACATGTTCCTGCATTTATTACTGCAAGGGCATGCAATAACGTTAATAAACAAGTACTTGATAAATTGCACAAGCTTCATTAGTTATTTCTTGTCTTTGTTTTTTTCTCTCATCTAAGTACTTTTTTTCTCCATAAAGAATATTAGTACGGAATCTCATCTAGCGCCTTCTTCTTGTCACCAAAATCATGGGCCTAATTGGCATGATTTTGGTTTTGAACCACATAGGCGATGGATATAAAGAGCATGACCATGACAATGGGTATGTTGGGAGTTCCATGCATGACATTAATCTAACAAAGTTCAAACGAAATGAAGATGAGATTGGATATATAGAGTGGGTGTGTGAGTCATATTTGAGTCTGGAAACCCTCCCATATCATCAAGACTTGCAAACAGTCCATCCATGTAAAATTTCAGTGCCTACAAAAACAATTTGAAAATATTTCAACATTGGCCCCATTCATAGGTCGTTATTGCCCATGTATAGTCCTAGTACAAATTATTTTAGTTATTTCTTTTAAAATTCATTTGAGATGCACATTCCCACATCTAGTACTGCAAGGGAATGAAATAACGTTGATAAAAAAGTACTTGATAAATTGCACAAGCTTCATCGGTTATGTCTTGTCTTTGTTTTTTTCTCTCATCTAAGTATGTTTTTACTCCATAAAGAATATTAATACGAAATCATTATTTAAATACAAAATTTCATCTAGCGCCTTCTTCTTGCCACCAAAATCATGGGCCAAAGTCCCATGTTTTTAAACAATTTCAACGAATATGTTATAGCAATGACAAACATGTTCATCGAAACTTTCGTGTGCAATACGATGACAACAATCATGATATTTACGATGATGGTATAAAAATGAATGAGCTTCTCTTGGTTTCAAGAATCATTTATTCTCTACTAAACAAGGACAACCACATGAAGGCAGAATCTCATATGGCCCCTCCCCTCCCCCTCACATCACTCTCAATTTCTCAATACCCAATCAATAAAATAGAAAATAATTGAAAGCAACATAGTAATCACGCATAGAAACTACCAAAACAAAAATTAATTAAGGTAAACGAAATTATGCATTTGTAAATGATAATTTTAGTTTAGCACGTATGTTATGGCCACTATTTTCAGGTTTGACATAATAAACAACATGTAACATAGGATATTAAAAAATGGCATAAAACTTAAAAGCATGTAATTAACCCACATAAGTAAATTATTTAAAGAGAATATTTCATACAAATTAAAATATATAGTTATGTACCTCATCCAACTCAACATTTGTATCATATTTCTTTTGTATCTTCTTCTTCAACCAACTCGACATATGTATCATCATCCAGTTCAAAAACGGTAATGAAAGGATTGACAATATCATCATCGTCATCAATGTCATTTCAGAGCACATCTTCATCAACATCATCCTCAGGAATTGCATTGTCTCCTACGCATGGTTCATCTTCTTTGTCTTCTTCGTCTGTCAACACATATTCCTGCTCTGTCTATGGCGCATCATCTTCTTCTTCAATATCATCTTCTTCCTCTACCATATACTTTATTGTCCTTCCTCTTGGATCATATCTAACAACAAATGACTAATCCCTCTCACCTGGAACCTTTGAGTAAAATACCTAATCACATTGGATTGGAAAAACATAGCCATCATTTCCTCTTTCAAGCGTCATTGTTTTAATCATCGTAAATCCATTGGCATGATGAATAAAAACTATTTCCTCATCGCATTCATGCATTTGTAACATATACCATTTGACGTTGAACAAAACTAATCTGAATGAATTAAAGTCACACTCAAGTATATCATCCAAATACCCATAATATCTATTTTCATATTCTTGGCTATGTCTCACTCCTAGAGGAAACATTAGTGACCTGGAATACTGCAGTTATCCCATTATCAGAAGTTTTCTTGGTTTCATCCAACTGCTTGATGTAAAATTTACGGCCAATGCACCACATAGCCTTGTGGTGTTTGAACTGCAATATTTCAGACATGTAAAAGATGCATTTTCAATTAATAAACATATTTATATAACTTGGAAAGTATCTGAAAAAAAACACACCTGCAGTCACATTAATATAACATAAAATAATTGAATAAAATGGGTGAATTTGCTTGCATGTCCATCTTTCAAACCATATGCTAAATCAATTCCCCTCTGCATAACATTGACATCTCCATTACGACGATCTTCTCTAACCAATTCAGACAGTTGTTTCCATGATAACCTACCGCCATGATGTTGTTTACATATTTCAATCCATACCTTCATCCAGACAAGATTGTTTGCAATGTATAAATGTAGTACATCCCAATCTTGAGCAACTGAATAAAA
>JASDQU010109008.1:962-31113 GCA_032191745.1 Picea mariana | reverse complement strand
GTAATCCATAAATTGTGCTATGCTTTTACACCTGAACAATCCTTGCAAACATGGAATTATGTGTAGATTTTAACCTTGTGCAATTATTTATTGTAAACAGATTGTCAATAAAAGAACAGAAAAGATACAATGGAAAATACACACATTACACAGAGATTTTTGTAAGGTACCAGAAAAGAGAAATAATGCAGAGAATAACACCGAAATAGCAACAAAAAAAGGAAATATTGCAGAGATAACAGTAGAACAACAAATTATATGGAACCACAACACCAAAATTATAGCTTTATTGATAGGAAACAATGTTCACTTTCCTCTTCGAGGGGGAAACCTCCAGTAGAGCAGAGATATATTACTATAATTCTCAATACAAAGACTTCCCATGCCTCTTGATCTTATTTATACTAATTCTATCTTCTAAAGAGCCTTCTAGTATAAGATATTTCTAGAAGCTGAAGCTTCTATTAGGTATTCTTACATTGACTTGTTCTCATTTATTAAATAGGCCTTATAGACTAACATCATCCTTTATCACATGGAAAATATATTATTCTATCTACGTGAGGGGTTAGGGAGGTTAGGTCCCTAACATGCCCTTCCCCTTGAAAAACATACTGCCCTCAAGGATTGAGATGAGGAAATTGTTGTAGAATGGTATTTGGCTCCCAAGTGGCATCTTCTAGGGTTGTATCTTTCCATTGCACTAACACTTCCTTGATGGTGCACTGACAGAGACAACGTTAACGCTGGTGAAATACTCCTTGGGGCTGTAGCCAAATGGAACCTTCTTCATACAACTTTGGTAGACGGGTTTGATTTTGGCACTTAGTTCCAATCACCTTCTTTACACATGAGACGTGAAAAACTGGATGGAGCTTAGAATCACTAGGTAGAGATAATGGTAAGCGGGAGGCCCCACATGCTTGAGAATGGTATAAGGACCATAAAATTTGGGAGAAATATTCTGACAATGTTTAGCTCTGAGGGAGGTCTTCTTATAAGATTTCAGACGAAGAAACACCTCATCCCCTTCAACAAATTGACGTTCATAACAACCTTGATCTACTTCCTGCTTCATGTGATTTTGAGCTAGCACCAAATTATCTTTCAAGGTATGGAGAATGGCCTCACGTATGGTAATAATTCTATCAACCTCTCGAACCTTAGAGATACTTAGAATATATGAGAGAACTTATGGTGACGTTTGTCCATGTACTTCTTCAAAAGGAGTCATGCGAGTGGTTGTATGGTAATATGTGTTGTACCACCATTCAACTAGTGGTAACCACTAAGCCCACTGATGTTGGAAATTTAAGGAAAAACACCTTAAATATGTATCCAAACACTTGTTGACAATTTTAGTTTGGCCATCAGTATCAAGATGATAAGCAGTGTTGAGATGTAATCGGGTGCCCTATATCTTACAATTCAGAGACAATATAATGTGGCATGCCATGAATTTTGAATATATTATCCATGAAAAGTTGGGCCACTATGGAGGTGGTGAAGGGATGTTGTAGAGCATAGAAATGAGCATATTTGGAAAGACAATCAACCACCACCATAATAATTTTGTTGTTGTCATATTTAGGTAGGCACACAATGAAATCCATAAATATATCTCTCCAAATAGAAGGAGGAATTGGAAGGGGTTGGAGTGTGTCGGGGGATTTGAATGTTTCCCTCTTGTTGCATTGACAGACATCACATCCAGCCAAATGGTTGCAAACATCTTGTTTCATACCATCCAAAAATAATAATGTTTGACCCTTTCATATGTTTTGGTAAATCTTGAATTCCCAGCGGTGGGTGAAGCCTGAATCTTTCAAAGAACCATAGGTTTAAGTTATGATTGTTTGCTTAAATATAGACGGCCTTTGTAGAGAAGCTCATTATTATTCTGAGAGTACCTAGATAAGATGGAGAATTTCCTTACAATTGTTGGATCAGGTGATATATTTTGGGATCTTGCAACCATTCTTGGTGAGCAGCTTGGAGACAAGCAAGTACAACAAAATACGAGGAAAAGAGGGACCCTTGTTCTTCATATTTTATAGAAAGAGCATCAATGGCCATATTTTATTTTCCCTTCTTATAAATGATCCCATAATCATATCCAAAGATCTTAGTGACCCATTTTTGTTTCTCAGGGGATGAAATTATTTGTTCCAAAAAAAACTTGAGGATCTGGTGATCAGTTTTAATCTGGAAGCATTGCTCCAATAAAGAAGGATGAAAAAGATCCACAGCATGCAGAATATCCAAAAAAAAATTCATAGATGGATTGGCCCAAATTTTGCTCTGAAATTTGTTTGTTGTTGAAATCCAAAGGCCAACCATCTTACATAAGGACTTCCCCAATTCCTTTTCCAGAAGCATCACATTCCAAGACAAAAGTCTTGATGAATTCAGGAAGGGCTAGGACCGGATTTGTGAACATAGATTCTTTCAAGGCCTGGAAGGATCGGTCAGTGGCTGGAGTACAAGTGAAGGAATTATTGTTAAGGAGATTTGTGAGAGGGGCTGCAATTGCTCCATGATTCTTAACAAACTTGTAATAGTAACCTGTTAAACCCAAAAATCCATGCAAAATCTTAAGAGTTTTAGGGCGACGCCAATCCCGCATAGCTTCAATTTTCTTATGATCCACCTGTACACTGTCCTTTCCCACAATATGACCTAGGTACTCCACTTATGAGGATCCAAAGGAACATTTATATTGTTTGAGGAAAATTTGTTGTTGAGAGAGTAGATGGAGAACTTGATCCACATGGCAAAGTTGGGATGGCCAAGTTTTACTATATATGAGAATATCATCAAACAAAACTACGACAAAATGACAGAGAAAAGGACGGAAGACAGGATTCATGAGGCTTTGGAAGGTGGAGGGAGAATTAAACAGGCCAAAGAGCATGACCAAGAACTCATAGTAACCCTCATGAGTTCTAAAAGCAATCTTGGGGATGTATGCTTCTTTCATATGTATCTAGTGGTAGTTAGAATGGAGATCAAGTTTAGTAAAGTACTGAGCACCACTCAGTTCATCCAAGATATCATCAATGATAGGAATGGGAAATGTGTCCTTGATGGTGATTTTATTGAGGGCACAAAAGTCGGGACACATGCACCAAGTACCTTCTTTCTTGAGTACCATGACTAGAGGAGAAGAATAAGGGTTGGTACTAGGACGGATAACACTCGCTTGGAGCAACTCCTGCATTGTTTCCTTAATTTCCTTTTTTTTGGAAAAGGGATGACGATAAGGGAGAACATTAGGAGGAATACTTCCAGGAACAAGGGGAATGGAATGATTATGAACACCATGAGAAGGTGGAAGTCCCTCGGGACTAAAAAAAATAGCTTGATGTTTGGAGAGGATAGCATGGAGATCATTATGCACAGAGGGTGTCTCAGATGCTTAAATGGAATGGAGTTGGGAAATAATACTGGAGTGACCTTTCTTGAGGAGATTTTCCATGCAATGGGAACTGATGATAACAGGAGAACCTGTTGTGAGTACTTGGAATTAATATTGTTGTCCCTCATGTTGGAATTGCATGGTCAATGCCTTAAAATCCATGAGAATGGGTCCCAAAGTGTGTAACCATTCAACACCTAGCACAATGCCACAACCACCCATGTCAATGGAAAACATATGATATTTCAGGTGGTACTGTCCAATTTGATGACGTACATTTTTACAACGCCCACCACATTTCATGGACCCACCATTGGCTATCATGATTTGAAAATTGTTGAAGGAATGAATATAGAAATTGGTTTCCTGGGCAATGCAACGGTGAATAAAATTATGGGTGCTTCCACTGTCAACAAGGATGATGACTTTCTGATGCTTAATATAGCCAATGAGATTGACGGTTTATGGAGCAAAGAAGTCAGTGAGGGCATGCAATGAAATTAGTGGATCAACTTCAGGTGGGTCAGTGGGCTCCTGAGTAGCATCGAAAAGGGATGGCTCTTCAACAAGGGTAACTACAACCTCTTCTTCAAAAACATCTTCTGAAATGGCCATAAAAAAAAAATCCCTTACACTTGTGCCCAGGAAAATATTTTTCATCACAATTATAGCAAAGACCCTTGAGTTGGTGCTCAGCCATTTCAGCCCTAGTTAATTTATGTACCTTGAGGGGAATGGCAGGGGGATAAATATTTGTGGGTCGAGGGCGAGGAACAAAAGAGGGTTTTTTTTTCTTGAAAAAAACAACTTGTTGGGCCTCTTTGGAAATTTTAGTATCTTCCAAAGAAGTTTGAGGGAGAGCCATGAGAACCTAGGCTAAGATTTCATCCTTTAGGCCACTAATAGAGAATTCCCAGAAGAACACATCTTCCATGCCCTCAGTTCGAAAGGCCAAATGCTCAAAAGTAGTTATAAAGTCTTCCATTGTGCTTGACTGTTTCAACTCGGTCAAATGACCTAGATAGTTGGTGTCAGTGTCAAAGAATTCATAGAACTCATAAACAAACTGGGTCCATGCAATATACCCCTGACGTGCATTTTTACACCATTTCCACCATTTCCAGTGTTTAGGATCCATATAGAGAACAACATACGAATTTTGTCCAAATCATCAGTAATACCATGCAGAGAAAAACAATGCTCCATTTGAGTGACCCAACCCGTGGGATTGGAGCCATCAAATTTATTGACCTCAACTCAGGGAATACGGGGGTCACAATGAAAGGTGTTGGATTGAAAAATCAAAGAATGAGAAGAATTAGTACCATTCGGTTGGTCTAAGGAGGAAGGACCCTGGGTTTGGTTCAACAACTGGTTGACAACAGACTGAAGGGTCTTAAATTGGGTCATGAATTATGCATCCATGGCGTCAAATTTTTATTGGACTTGGGTCTCGAATTTTTCAATGCGGGAATTGGTAGATCTAATATAAAATGTCACTTGTTGGAGGGAATCCTTGGTGTGATTAATGGAAGCTTGCAGGTCTTGGTTGTGAGTGTTGGCCATTTGGATATGGGGAGTGCTAGTAAGGGGAAATGGGTGGATGGGACCATAGAAAAGGACTGATAAGTGATAGGTACCACTATGATCAAGGAGAAAAGGGGAATATAATGGGAGAGGTGGAAAATAGGGACGATGGGAAAGGGTTGAGTTCACTAGAAAAAAAAGTATTAAAAATGAAATGTACCTCTGCGATCAGGGGAAAAAGGGGAATCCAATGGAATAGGCCCCAAATAAGGGTGTCATTGGGACCACTATATTGTACCATAAGGAGGCTAGATTGTACCCTTGGACATACTACCTGACTACCCAAGTACTAGAGAGTATCTTCCTGAGTGTTTTTCTCAATGGAACTATAGCAGTCAGGCGGTTGATTGGTTTATCTATGGAGGGCTTCAGGATATCTAGGTCAGTCTATATACAGTTGTTTTCTAATGCGCTACCACTCGAAGGGGTAACAACAGAAGTTACAAGGGTGGCCAACAATGTGCATTTAAGTACCACTTGTAGTTCATGCATGTATGCTTCCCCGACAGTGAATTTATGCACTAAATGACAAATATTTGTAGCTTTAAGACGCTGGAATACGTCTCTATCCTGGAAAAAAATAACCCACAATGTTTTGCCAAGGAAAGTGCTTTGATACCACTTGTACAGTACCAAATCTATTATATTAGCAGAAAAGAGAAATAATGCATAGAATAACACCAAAATAGCAATAGAAGATGGAAATACTACATAGATAACAACGGAACAACAAATTATATGGGACCACAACACCAAAATTATACATTTATTGATAGGAAACAATGCTCACTTGCCTCTTCGAGGGGGAAACCTCCAGCATAGTAGAGCTCTATTACAATAATTCTCAAGAAAAATACTTATCATGCATGTTGCTCTTATTTATAATAATTCTATCTTCTAAAGAACCTTCTAGCGGAAGATCTTTCTAGAAGTGGAAGCTTCTATTAGGTCATCTTACATTGACTTGTTCTCATTTATTAAATAGGCCGTATATACTAATGATAGACTTTCTTACATGGAAAATATATTATTCTACCTACATGAGGGGTTAGGGAGGTTAGGTCCCCAACATTTTTCCCCTGGAAACCAAAACCAGGAAAACTAACATCTTCTATATTTATCTCTTCATACATTTTTTACAATAAAATAGACATACAAGATATTGTAGCATCCAAAACCATAATCCAATAACTGGGATTAGTCAACAATCCTAATTCCTTAACGGGAAATAGAAAACCATATGAAAACAATCTGCCAAAAATCCTCCCAAAAACAGACACAAAAAACTGCCAAAAATAAAATTGGGGGCGCTACCCCTGAACCCCCACAAGAGGGGGATCTTGCCCCCCTCTTACCCCCATGTGTGCCCAGTGAAACATATACACTAGTTATAGTCTTGCAAAGAATATAACACATACCCAGCATTATGGGAATATGAGGAAGAACCTTTTGAGGCACCCTTTTTGTTACTTGATCGGTTCGATATCTACTGATATTACATTGTGGACAATCATTTTTCAACGCATGTTGTCCATAATATATAATATGATCATTAGGACATGCATCTATAGTTTTATACTCCATTCCAATGTCTTTCATAATGACATGTAAATATAGATATGTGTGAGGTAAAATATTTGACTATGGTAACAGAAATTAACCTAGCAATATACAACATAAAAAATAACTAGTTAATCTAAATAATATTAATCGTAAATATTGCATTCTTATATTACACATTAATTAACACTAAAAAAGAGAGAAAAAAATCAACCTTTATGTATATGTGATGAAACATATTACATACCTTAGGATTTGTGTCATACAGGTGTTCAACAAATGATTCATAACCTTTAAATTCACCAACAACAATGTAGTGGAGAGAATATTTTCTCTTGATCCTTTATTAAGTTGTTTATTTTCCTTTTCTATCAGAGGTTCATCATAAATACCATCATTGTCCCCATCCTCATCTGACTGACAAAACAAGTCTTGGATCATTTGATTTGTCCCATCATCTTGAACTATGTTATTATTTTCGTCTTCTTCCATGGGATCATTAACTTGATCTTCATTATTCACTTCATGTTCCTCAGCTTGTACAACATCATTTCTACTACTACTTGGTGCATTCTGCAGGAAGTTAGGGGGCAATTCTAACTTTATAATTACAAACAATCATGCAAATCAATGTGTATAAAAAATATTAAAACAATATAAAATTTTATAAAGACAATCAATATAAAGACAAATAATGAATAAATAGCTAATTACCACGAGATGATATTCATTTGATCCCTCGTCAATGTGCCGATATCTCCTACAATGTATTTTAGTTGTTGTTATTAAAATCTTACGGGACATGCAGTAAAACATCTTTTGCAAGGGAAATAACATTTATCGTCACCCTTTTCACCCTCTTTACTTTTTTTCCCACCTCTAATATTTTATGACATTCTTCCCCACAAAAATACAGTGATGATTATCTTATAAAATTGAGTGGTGTAATAGAATATCTATTATATTTTTCTAATGAAATTGACATATAAAAATAAATCTATTTTTCTCTTGACAAGAACACCTTATACCCTTTCTTAATAATATTTGTTATAGAAAAATTGTTGCAACATATCTAAAATGCAACATATTTATGATTTTTTGTCCATCTAAATTATGACGACAATTGACCAAGTCAATGTTGACTTTTTCAAACAGTTAGCGATTGTTTGAAGAGAGCAATGGTTAGCATTAGTATCATCAGTATTGAGATGAATATAGAGGCTGGTTGTAATAAATACACCTTTTCCTAGATGTCGCAAGTGCAGTGAACGTCCTCTTATGTCGCAAGTCCAACGAATTCAGGCAAGATTGAAAAAAAATTGAAAAAATCAAATATTTATCTTGTATTTTTCGACAGTATAGCCAATTTTGTCTGTACCGTTGGAAATAGTTCATCGATTTTTTCTTAAATATGTAGTAGTGTATGAATAGGCATACATTCATATACACAATTTCTATGTGAGGGTAGTACATTTCCTTCCCCTTTATTTTATGCAATGTCCTCGGTGCATTATATGCAATGTTCATTCCCAAAAAATCTTCAAAAATATCCAAAAATATGTGGGTACTCTTCCCACAAGATGTCCTCATTCTCCCTTGTAGAATCCTCATAACCGTAGTAGGTCCATTGGACCTTTACCAGTCTTATTGCTCGATTCCAGAGCAGCTTGAATTTCCTATCCAATATGCACACAAGATGAACTCAGAGGTCACCTTCTGGCTCCAGCTGAACAACAGTCCAATCAATTACATTATTAGCATCAGACACATATTTCTTAAGTAATGACACGTGGAAAACAGTATGCACATGCATAGATGCAGGTAATGCTAGAATATATGAAAAAAGATAAATCCTCTCTAGGATTTCAAATGGTCCACAGTAGTGTGTTGCTAATTTTGCACAGTTCCCCAACTGTAATGAGCTCCTCTTGACCTTCACTTTCAAAACCACATGATCACCCACTTTAAATTCTACATGTGTTCTACCTTTATCAACACAAATATTTTGTCTGTCCTGATCAGTGTTCAAATCCTGCTTAATTTTGGTCATCTTCTCTTCCATTTCGTTGAGAAACTCAAGCCCAACTACTGCTTTGTTTGTTGGCCTATCCCAACTCATTGGCATGTTGCACTTTCTTCCATAAAGTGCCTCAAACGGACTACTGATATCCATTGTTGTATGCAAATTCCACCAAATGGAGGTAGTCTTCCCACTTGGAAGACATATCCATCACATACATCCTTAGCATATCTTCAATCACCTAATTGATTATTTTTTTCTTCCCATTTGTCTCTAGGTGATATGTTGTACTAAAATTCAGATTTTTTCAAAAACCCTTCAATAAACCTTTCCAAAATTTCAATGTGAACTAAGGATCTCTTTCAAACACAATTTCCCTAAGAGAACCATGAAGCCTAGTATTTATTTCATATATATGTCTACAATATTTTTTGTCTTTGTTAGCCTATCCACCACCACCATGATGGAATCATGTTGCTTCACTGTCATGGGTAGCTTGGTGATAAAATCCATTGTCACCACTTCCCATTTCCACTCGGCAATGGCCAATGGTTGCAGCAATCCAACTGTATGTATATGATCATATTTTACTTTCTAACATTCCATGCACTTAGATATATATCCAGCTAGCCACAACCTTCTTCATGTCTGGCTGAAAATATTTGCCTCTAATAGCTGCAATAGTATTTTGATAACTTGGGTGCCGAGCATAATGCATATTGTTCATTTCTCTCAAAACGATACTTTTAAGCTCCTATATATTAGGCACATACATTTTTCCCTTATACTTGAGGATTCCATCATCTTCCAATGCATAATCTTTAAACTTAATCTAAAATTTACCATGTTGTAATGCCTCCTTTGCTTACACATATTGTTCATCTGATTTTACAACTTCCAGAATTATGTCCTTTAAATTGGAAACATACATGTTTAAATTTGAAGCATGCATATCATGCACCTTTCTATTGATTTCATTATCCACCTTGTTCTCTTTTCCTTTGATATTATTTATATCACATTCATACTCACTAAGGAAATATATCCATCTTACTTGCCTAGAATTTAAAGTTGACTATCCAAACAAATACTTCAAACCATTGTGGTTTGTCCTTAATTCAAATTTCTTACCCACAAGGTATTTCCTCCACATATTCAATGCATGAATAATGATTTCTAGTGATAAATCATGCATGGCATAGTTCCTTTCATTCTCCTTGAGTTTGTTGGACTCATAGAAAACCATATGACCATTTTGGGTAAGGACACCACCAAGTCCTTCATTACAAGAATTAGTGAGCACCACAAAGTCTTCATTTGAATTAGCAATATTTAGTATTGGTGCACTTGTCAGTAATTCTTTCAAATGAATAAAACCTTCTTCACATTCTGAATCCATTCAGACTTCACACCCTTCCTCTACAAAGAATTCATAGGATGTGCAATCTTTGAGAACCCTTTGATAAATATCATATAGTAGTTGTTAATCCCATGAATGACCTAACTTCTGTGAC
Organism: Picea mariana; assembly: GCA_032191745.1. Lineage (NCBI taxonomy): Eukaryota > Viridiplantae > Streptophyta > Pinopsida > Pinales > Pinaceae > Picea > Picea mariana. Next base: position 21,014 of record JASDQU010109008.1, on the reverse strand, counting down.
ATTCCATGGGTTTGGCCACTCTCTAATTAACTTGATCGTATCTGGGTCCATTGCTATTCCCTCTTCTAAAATAATGTGACCCAAATAATGGATATGTCTCTGATAAAATGAGCACTTTCTCAGATTTGCATAAAGTTGATGCTCCCTTCACACTTGTAGTACCATCCTTAAGTGTTTTCCATGTTATTCATTGGAAGTAGAATAAATAAGTATGTCATCCAGGAAAACAATGACAAACTTATACAAGTACTTTATGAAAATACCACTTATCAAACACATGAATACAACTGACACATTTGACAACCCAAATCGCTCCACCAAAAATTCATAATGGTCATATATTGTCCTAAATGTTGTCTTATTGATATATTCCTCTTTAATCCTTACTTGATGGTAGCCTAACCTAAGGTCAATCTTGGAAAATTCCTTGGAATCCTTCAATTGATCAAAAATATCATCTATCCTTGGAAAATGATACTTGTTCTTCATAGTTACCTTATTCAACTGCCTAAAATCAATGCACAATCATAAAGTTCCATCCTTCTTCTTTACAAAAATTATTGGGGCACCCCAAGGTGAAACACTTGGGCATATGTACCCCTTCTTCAACATCTCTTCAATCTACATTTTTAGTTCATTAAGCTCTAGTGTACTCATCCTGTAAGGTGTCTTGGATACTAGCGTTGCACCAGACATTAAGTTAATGGAGAAATCTATATCCCTCTTAGGTGGAAAACCTAGTATTTCTCCAAATACATCTTCAAACTCTCCCAGGACCGCAAAATATTCCAGACGAGCACCTTATCCTTGGTTTTCTCTTCCATGTGAATTGCATAAATTTAGCATCCCTTCCTAACACTTATTTCCAATTGCCTAGCTTAAATTTGTATGATTGTCATTGCTCTTGAAATGCCACGAACTAATATCAAGTTACCTTCTTCATTAAGATAAGTGAACATCTTTTTGTAATAGTCTAGGATAGTATGATGTTTTTCCAAACATTCCATTCCAATTATACAATCATAAAAACCTAATGGTATGACTTTTAAATCTTCTTTTGTGCTAAGTCCATTCATTTTCAAGGGATAATCCTTAAACAATCCATTAGTTCTTCTATTACCTCTTGTAGCTAGTTGAACTAACAATGATTTCCCATGATTGCTTCTTTGCAAATGAAATCTCTCAACCAACTTAATATCTATGTAACTATGACTAGATCATGAATTAATTAAAATTGTTATAGGATGATTGTTAATCTTACCTTCAACTTCAATCATATGAGATTGGAAATCATATTGTTTTTTGTCCATTGCTACATAAATATTTGGCATGATTATGCCTATATATAGAAATGCATCATCCTCTTGAATGTTGTGCAAATTCCTCCTTTTTCCTATGTGAGGGAAATATCTTTACATGTGATCCCCCTCACATCCCCAACATTTAATGGGTTGTTGTCTTTCCCTTTTCCCCAAAGTCTTTGACAGATTGGACTCATATCTATGATGGTTGTCCTTGGGAATTATTTCTAATGAAATGTGACTTAATCCTTTCCTTTCTTCTTTTCAACCCAAGCTCTCTAAAAGTTTTATCCTCCTTTATGTTGGTCATAAAGGAACTTATCTCTCCTTATTTCTTCCACTAATGCTCTTGGATCATCATAATGTATCTTATCATTATAGATTGAAGGTATCCCACTCAAAAATATTTACATATTGACTTTCTCATCCTCGATGAAGTCAACATACCTCGGCAATTCCATAAATCTCCTCTCATACTCATCCATAGTCATGCTTCCAAGATTGAGTTCAAAGAACTCCATATTCCTATCATAATATCATTGGGACAAGTATTTCTTCTGAAAATACTTTCTAAAATGCCTCCAAGTGATCTTATTCTCATCAATATACTTGACTTGCATGAGTTTATCCCACCACATTGATGTTTTTCCCTTTGGTTGGTAAGTTGAAATTTTGGCTTCTATATGTGAGGAATAGTTACGCATTTGGAAACACTTCATCGTATCTATGCGTCCTCATCCTTCTTGTTCTCACCATAAAAAGAAGGAGGTTTAATATTTTTCATCTCCCCTTATAGTTCATCCACTCCATCCCTCCTCTTATGTTTGACAGGAGACAGAACTTATCCCTACTCTTGCAACTAAGAGTCTTGGTGAGTGATATTGATGTTTACCAACACTGTTATATTCTTCTCTTCTAGCATGAAAGTTGTGATCCTATGCCTTCCTGGAATCTACTTTTGTATCTATGTTCTTTTGTAATTTATCGAAGCTCTGTAACAACTTGGTGTTAAAGTTTTTTTTCTACTCGTGAGCCTTTATAATCTTCTCATTATCATATTTGTGTCTCAACACATATGTTTTCATACTCTCGATTGTCTCCACAGATCAATACTTTATCCTCTGTCTTCTTTGTTCCCATCGGATTTAGTCTCAACATTTTCCAAGTGACATTTAGTCCCTTAACTTCATCCTCATTAGTTTCCTCTATCTCATTTATCTTCATGCTAAATTGGTTTACCTATAAATTTAATTCTAAAAATGTGTAACCAACATAAACATGTATTATATTAGGCATAAATACAAATCTAAGAAAATTCACACCCCATTTCCAATCATTGAAGGCTACCAAAAAACCTTATTTTGACATGTTGATGAAATATGCTACCCATAGCTAAAATCTGGGTGGACATATTAATTATGCTCTTCCTTATCTTTCCATTGACTATTCATTTTCTCAATTTTGAGCTATGAATAGAAAGTTATGGATGTCCGACGTTTCTGTCTTTTCCCGGATTTAAAAAAAAAATCAACTGCCATATTCTTGCTAACATAGAACCTTGCTAACGTGTCATGACACATGTCAACTGATGTGGAAGCTAGGTCCATGTTTCATGTTCCACAACTTCCCTGTCATCTCCTTTCCCACCTGGTCTTTCCTTGTCATCCTCCAGACCTTCTTCTCTTTCTTCCTTTTCATTTTTCTTTAATTATTCTCTCTCTCTCTTCCTTTCCTCTGTCGATGCCACATATTCTTGTCTTTTACTATCACTTGAACCTATCTCGCTATTTCTAGTTGATGTGTCATGTTTTTAATCGTCATATGTAGGTCATTGGGATTTTGAGCCTGCAATACTATCAGATTCCTCCCTTTCGGAAAATCCCCATCAAAGCATCATATACCATGCTCACGATTCTTCTTGTAGCCCACAACCCGCAAATATATTGGACATTCACCATTGGGATGACCACTTAGCATGCACACAATTCTTCCTAAAGCATGCATGCTGCGGTTTGCGCTATCAAGATTTTCCCATTGAAAAGACGTATTAACGAGTTGTTGGATCTTCCCTAATTTCACAATGCTTTTGGAAAATCCACTTCTCACAACATATTTCAAACATTCTCTCATGACTATTAGATTATTGATACATATGAATAAACATACAACAATATTAAACAACATAACCTTACTAGTCTAGCCATATATACATGGTAAAACCCCAAAAAGAGGAAACATCCAGGTATTGTCTTCATTATTCTTCAGAAATATCCAATCTTACACTTGGGATCCCAAACATCACATTCCATCTTCACATCATTCCAATGTATATGATCATTATGTGATCCTTCATTTCAATCTACCTCATGGATCTCTCTTACATGTATTATATACCAAGAGGTATGGAAGAATTACATCCCAAAATGCATGTGGGATAAATGTGATTTCACCTCTTTATATAATGAATGGTAAAGTGCCCAAAAAAAATTGGGTTAAAGAAAATTAAATTTCCTAGGCTAAGTAATTCAATTTTGAGCAAAGGGAATCCAAATTTAATGAACCAATACTCGATCTCAGCTTCTTTATTTATTCTGGAGACAATGGTGAAGTCATATTTTTAACAAAATGCACATAAATGTGAGAAATTTGAAAAATAAGGGATAGGATTTTGAGAAGAAAAACACCTAAATATTGTAGCAAAATTCCCAAATCTAAAGAGAATCCTCATGGCTACTAGATCTGACAGCAAAACTACAAAGGAGAACTCAAATAAATACAGTGTTATGTAAAAAAAATTAACAAAAAATTATTGAAGAAGGTAGAGCATAGTAACCAACTCTGATATATGTAATTAGACCCCAAAATGGAGAAACATCCACAAGAAGGTATTGACTTCTTTATTCTTCAGAAATATTCAATCTTACACTTGGGCTCCCACACACCACACTCCATCTTCACATTATTCCAATGTATATGATCACTATGGGATCATTCATTTCAATGTACCTCATGGGTCTCTCTAACCTCTATTATATACTAAGAGGTATGAAGGAATTACATCCCAAAATACATGTGGAATAAATATAATTTCACCTCTTTATATAATGAACGGTAACAAGAGTGTATTACTTCATGATGCATGTGGGATAACTCTTTTACATAAGAGTAGACATTATTACCTTCCAAATTAATATATTTCAACAATACCACACAATTCATAATTACATATTCAAACACCGATGATCGATCTTCAATGGACAGTCAAGATCAAATAACAGAGTTACCGACTTAACAAGAACTGTGACCTCAAAATGAGAACTCTAACCCCTAAAACCCATATTTTTTCAAAAAAAACATGAAAATCAACCCCCAAATCAAAAAGTGGTGCTATCAATAGCACCATTTTTTCTAATGGGGTCAACATTACAACGTTTGCAAGCACGGCCTTCAAAACTCAGACGGTAGCCTAGAAAAACCTTAAAATCAACACCTAAATAAAAAAAATGATGTTACTTAAAACAAAAAAAGAAAAAAATCAAAATGTTAAAATTATAGATAATTTGAAATCTTATTCTTAACAGTTGGTACCATTAAAACCAAAACCTCAAATAAACCATCAAATTGAAAAGTACTTCTACCAGTACCACCCATGCTAAAATTGGGGTATTAAAATGGTACATTTTTTTAAAGTGGTAAAAGAAATCACCACTAACGTAAACAAAATCATAAAATCAACCCTTAAATGCTTACTTTTTAAATCCCATTTTATCACTCCAAGCACAAGATAATACATAATTCCATGAAAATATCATCCTATATTTTAAAAATTCAACATTACTTTTTAATATTTTTTTACTTCTAATAAAAATGGTGAATACAAGTTACATTGAATGAAATATAAATTGTTTCTTAAAAGTATTGTTACATTGTCCATATGAGCTAAGAAATTTTATTATATTCTCCATAATCAAAACATATAATTCTTAAAACATAGAAATGATTCATAACTTCATGTAAGATCATATGTAAGTTAAATGCTCATTTCTAGTTACCATAGAAACATCATATGGATCAAAAATACTTAAAATGTTTCATACTCATGGACTCTTAAATACCATCAAAGTATACATTGTCTTCAAATGAATGATTGGATGAAGATTTAGATGATCCATACTCTTCTCTATTGTCGATGAATGCATCATATGACTCTACATCCATTCCCAACATTTCAAATGTCAAAATCCTTTTAGATATAAGACTAGGTTCAGCAGTCTCCCATCTTGCAGATATTTCTTTTGGTAGCAACCTCTTGATAATCTATGTTTTCCTGAAGTGAAGAGTTCCTCTCTTTGTCAAATTGAAGTCATAAACAAGTATGTCAACATTCTCTAATTTTAAGAGTTTAGTACGACGATGAGTTATATTTTGACCCTTTATTTTTCTCTTTATATTGACATGTTTCTCAACCACCATCTCTAGCTTGTACACACCACTGAATGTGTGTGTATTAGTTGCATACTAATTCATTTCAATTTCTATAACATATTCATTTCATTTTTCAATATTTATAACCTTTGCAATCCAGAATGGATAGCCATGTGGATCTTCAGTCCCTAAGGTCTTCCATGGATTCACGTTGTGCACGTGATCTTCAAGAACCAATATACATTTATATTTCCTATGCTTGTGTAAACTCAATATCACCTTGATATTCTTGTTGTTCAATAATGACGCAAACCCCCCTTCTCTCCTAAGGGATACTCGACCTTCTGGTCTTGGATCTTCAAATATCTCGGTTGAATCGGCATACTTGTCCACACACCTTTAGGTGCATGGACAGAGATCTGACATACTTGTCCAAACAAGTATGTCGGATATATCTTTGTCAAATTGAAGTCAAAGTACCCAAACAGCCTTTTTTGGCACCTCTAGCAACACCAAATTTCGAGTGCTAACCTTTCTTCTAGACCCCTCTTCGATATGACCACGAGCTATGACCATGGGCCCGCTCCCTTCGTGACTCATGCTTCAGAGCTTTTACAAGAAACTGCCTCCTTTTTCCCCAATCTCTAAATCAGTGGACTCAACTGGGACCATATCTATGGTCCACGCACCTTTGACGATCAAGGTTTTAGCTTCTTACCTTTTGTCGGATGCACACTTTTGGATCCCTTGATTTGAAGACACGTGTCCTCCTCATATCGATGGTTTCTGTAGACTTCGCTACTTCACACCTCGAAATTTTTAGATTTACCTCACCTGCTTTCCTATGAAGTTATTTTCTCCCAAACTACATGGACCTCTACCACGTGTTCTTCTAGATCAACGGTCTAGATCTCCCCGCTTCTCGTAACTTCATGAAAAATTTGACTTTTGCTATGCGCAAAACTCTTGGAACTCTACCTTCTGAATTCTCCAATCTGATGCCACATATCCTTGCTACAACCAATGGCTAGGACCTCTTCGTGGCTTCAGGACTTTGGCAATCCCCGTTCCTCAAAACACTTTGAAGCCTTCGAATCCCGAAGTGTCGAAAGACTCCACGGATATCCTCTCTGCAACTCTGCTAGATCTGACGGTCTGGAATGATCTCGCTCCCTCCTGAATGTATCTAGCTCGTTAATTTGTGAAATATTAAAAGGACCTCACCCTATTGAAGACTTCTCACCCAATATCTCTTCTGATCTTGTTCTTTCTCAACACTTTGAACTTCTCTGAATGACTTCTTCGATACTTCGTCAAATATCAATACTGCGCACACCTTGCAACAAGTATTCCTTCAACTTAACTCTCGATGGGTGACTGTGCACTCCTTGCAGCAGTCCTTATACGGCTCAATTTTTTTTCTTGAACAATATGACTCTAAGTGTGTTTCCTCCTAAACACACTTTCAAGTTATCCCTCCTAAGATTTCTGAGTCAAAACTGACTCTGTCTACGCACACCTTGCAGACACTTATGCACTCCTTGCAAAAAAACATTTTTTGTTATCTCTTCTAAGCTCTAATTCGAAAAAGACTCTGTCAATGCACTCCTTGCATAAGCTCATGAAGAGAAACAATTGAAACTTATCAAAAATCTCACATATTCATACATTCAACCATGTAAATTCATTCATAAATATAAGAACAAGTAAATAACAGAGAATTGTAATTAAATAGAAAGCCTACCATTCATTCAGATAAACACAACAACACCAAACAATTGGAACAATGCTTCTCTATTATATTCATTCAAATAAAATGTACATGGGCTCATACAATACTAATAAGATCCAATAGCTTCAACAACTTCTACAACATATATAACTTCAGCAACTACACCAATAACTTCAGCAGCCTCTTCTAGGCAATAATACATACATTTATACAAGATGGATCATAGAGTTTTCCCTCTGACTACTTGAGCGTTATCCTATCGAATTAAAAGTTATCAACTACTAAGGATTTATTACAATAAATGTTCAAGGCAGACAGATAAGAGAAAATGCTTTGAATCTGTACGACAACTACTTCATTAAATAAAAATATATTCCCCATCGATCTCATGCGATGGCTCAACCTCCAAACATTTAAAATCGTATTTAATTACAATCTTTTTCAGATATTACATTGATATGCCCTCCTTAAATTTCAAATGTTTCTTCAAAATGCACATTGGGGTGCTGAGTTGTCCTCCACTAGTGCTTTGCTGATGATGCTCCTGCATCATACTCCCCTATACAAAGATTCATGGATTCATGTCCATGAGCTCTTGCAGTGATCTTCCATGCTTCTGGATATTTTCTTCATTTACCCAACTGGCATCTTCTATTGGGTGTCCTTTCCACTTTACCAAATACTCAAAATATGTCTTCCTCCTGGTCTTCYTACYAGTTCTCTGATATATGACCTTTTCCATYTGTGGCTTCWCTGTTACARGCATCTGMTTCTCCCACTGRATMTATTTCTAATATTATGATCCTCTTGAGTCATTTTCCCTATAAGGATACAGGTTTGAAATTTTGAACATGGGAGATATACCCACACCCTCTAGTAGCTCTATCTCATAAGCATTTGCATCAAATTTCCTCAAGATCTTGCATGGTCCTATTTTCTTCAATTTCAGTTTATTATACGTTCCCCTTAGGAAACTTTCCTTCCTGATGTGTGCCAAAACTTGATCTCCAACTTCAAATTGAAGTTCTCGCCTATGTTGATCAACTCTACGCTTATATTCTTTACTATTGCTCTACAACTGTTCTTAGATCTGATTATGAAGCTTTTGCATTTCTACAGTGAATTCTTCTGCTCCATCACTTCTAAATTTATTCTTATCCGTATCTCTCAACTCTGGTACTCCTCTTAGCTTCATTCCATACACTATCTGGAATGGGTTATTTCCTATACTTTTGTTTACTGATTCATTGTATGCAAACTCTGTTTGTGACAGAATTTGATCCCATTGACTATGATGTTCAGTGACCAAAATCATCAGCAAATCTCCTAAACTCTGATTCACCACCTCAGTCTATCCATCTATTTGAGGGTGATATGAAAAACTAAAGGATAGTTATGTTCCCATTTTCTTCCACAATTTTCTCTAGAAATGACCAACAAACTTAGTGTCTCTGTCTAAGACAATACTCTTGGGCAACCCATGAAGTCACACAACTTCCTTGAAAACCAAATTTGCAGTGTGCATTGCATCACTAGTTTTATGGCATGGGATAAAGTGTGCCATCTTTGAAAATCTATCAACTACCACAAATATGGAATCACTTCCTCTTTGTTTCCTTGGCAATCCCAACACAAAATCCATGCTTATTGCATCCCAATGCATGTTTGGAATAGGTAAGGCTGATACAACCCAGTGTTAAGTTTTTTTCCCTTTGCATGCTATCAAATATTACATATTTTCACAAACTTCGTCATGTCTGCTCTCATACCTAGCCAATAGTATGAACTACTCAACTTTCCAAATGTCTTGTCATGGCTAAAATGTCCTGCTATACCTCCATTATGTTTTTCCTTCAACAGATTATCTCTCATTGAGCATTTTGGTATGCACAACTGGCAACCTTTAAACAGCAATCCATCTTGAATTAGATACTTTGTCCACTGGATTTTGTCTCTGAGCACAGGATTTTCACATTCTTCATGTGCCTCTTTAAAATCTGGATCATCACAATACATTTCCTTAAGGTGTTCAAACCCTACGGTTTTCACTTGAAATTCCTGCAAAATTAGACATCTCATGTTCAATGCATCAGCAACTTTGTTAGCATTACCAGAAATATGTTTAATGACAAAAGTGAAAATTTTCATAAACTCTATCCATTTAGCATGTCTTTGATTTAACTTCTCCTGTCTGGTTATGAATTGTAAACCTTGATTATTGCTATACAAAACAATTTTTTTGGAACAAGGCAGTGCCTCCACTTTTTTAAGGCTTGAATTATTGCATAAAATTATTTATCATATGTGGAGTAATTTATCTTAGTGTCATTCATCTTCTCACTTAAATATGCACCAGTCCTATTATCTTGGCTCAAAACTGTTATAATTGCAACTCCACTAGCATCACATCTTACTTGAAATGTCTCCCTGAAATCTGGCAAGACCAGAATCGATCATTCTATTATCTTCTCCTTTAATATCCTGAAGATTTTCTTAGCTTCTTTGATCCACTTAAAATATTTGTGTCTCTTCTTCACTGTATCCATCATTGGTGCACAAATTCCACTGAAATTTCTAATGAACTTCCTATAGAAACTTGTTAATCCATGGAAGCTTCTCACCTTGAATATGCTCCTTGGCGATGGTCATTCTCTGATTGCTCTCACCTTCTATGGATCCATCTTCAACTCATTTGAAGAGATCAAAAACCCAAATAAATGAGTTATGTCTTCATAAAAGAGGACTTCTTTAAATTTATCAACAGCTTCTCCTGTTGCAATCTCCCCATCACTAATGTCAGATGTCTCAAATGCTCTTCTTTAGTTTTACTAAATACCAGTATAACATCCAGATATGCAATCACAAACTTACCAATGAAATATTTTAATACCTCATTCATCAATATCATAAAAGTACTTGGGGAATTTTTTAATCCAAACAGCATAACAATCCATTCATACAACCCCTCATTTTTCTTGAAGGTTGTTTTCCACTCATCACCTTCTCTCATCCTTATCTGGTGATATCCACTTTTCAAATCTATTTTTGAAAAATAATTTTCTCCACTCTAACAATCCATTAAGTCATCCATCCTTGGCAAAGTAAATCTATACCTGATGGTGATCTTGTTTATGGCTCTTGAGTCTGTACACATTCTCCATCCTCCATCTTTTTTCGAACTTAACACAATTGGTACTGTGCATGGACTCAATCTTTCTCTGACCAATCTCGTGTCCATCAAATCTTGGACTTGTCTCTTTACCTCCTCATTCTCTTGAGGCATTAATCTATATCTTTCTTTGTCGACAGGCTTGCTCCTGATCTTAGATCTATATGATGGTTGATACTCCTGATAGGTGGCAATCATATAGGTAATGCATCCACTAATATGTCAACAAAATTCTCTAACAGCTCTTGAATCTCTTTAGGAAGATCCTCCATAAAAGTACTTGTAAGGATAACCTTTGGCTTCCTCACCACAGAAAACTGCATCTCTTGTTCTTTCTTTACTTCACTCAAGAGTTCCTTCCCACCCATGAGAAGTATACTTGTGTTGGCTTCTTACTTTACTTTATTTTCTTCTATTGGAAGTAACATGTGGGTCCTACCATTCTTCTCCAAGGTATAAGTATTTTTTATCCCATCATGAATAACATTCATGTCAAACTGCCATGGCCTCCCCAAAAAAACATGGCATACATCCATGGGAATCACATCACACAAAATCTCATCTCTATATCCTCCTATCTTAAATTCAACTAGGCATTGTCTAGTTACCATTACCTGGGGAACTTTCTACAACCATGAGACTCTATACAGACTTGGATGTACAGTTGTCTCCAGCTCCAATTTCTCCACCATCTCTGTGGATACTAAGTTATCAGTGCTCCCACTATCAATTATCACCTTGCATACTCTATCTTTAGTCTTGCAAGTTGTTTTGAACAAATTGTTCATGTACACTGGTTTTTCAACCTCTGGCTCCGGTTTCAAGAGAGACTTATTCATCATCAAATATTTCCCATCTTCTACACCTTGTTCCTCGACATTTTGCTTCTGCACTTCCGAAATGTGAGCTTCGCCTCCTTATTTATTTCTCTTAGGGCATTCCCAAGACATGTATCATGGCTTTCCATAGGCATAAAACTTCACTTCTCCTCCTCTGCCTCTTCCTCTTCCTCGATGAAAATAATTTCTTCCACCACTCTATCTCCCTTGGTAACTTCCTCCTCTTTCTGAGTGATTATGTGGTTTTTCAGTCTCACCCTTGGGCTTATGTGCCTAATCATGTACAATTAATTTACCTTTGTTTAGAATTCTATCTCGGCTTTGCTGACTCTGCATCCTGTCCAACTTTTCCTATGCCTTGAGTTCCATATAATAAGCATCCTCCACTGTCCTTACTGTCATCATGCTAATTTCATCCTAGATTTCATATCTCAAGCCATTGATATATCTAGCAACCTTTTCATCATCTCTCTCTTTCTTTCCAGACCTGGTGTTCATCTTGTAGAACTCCTCTGTGTACTCCTTCACTATCATTCCTTTTTGTCTCAGGTTCTGCAACCTCCTGAACAGATTTATCTGATAGTCCTTGGGTATGAATTTATCTTTCATATTGGCTTCCATTCTATCCCAATTCTTGATCTTTTTCTTTCCTTTTCATCTTCTGTCAGCATGGAGTTCATCCCACCACAGTGTTGCATGTCCTTTTAATCTGGTCAAATCATTTTTCACCTTCTTCTCCTCATCGATGTCTTCATAGTCGAAGTACTTATCCATGTATCTTATTCAATCCATTAGTTCTTCAACGTCTAAGTTTCCTTCATACATCGGGATGTCTATCTTTTCTCTGGCTCCCAATTTCACAACTGCTTTCAGCAAGTGTTCTTCCACAACATCCTTTGTTACAGTTTCTTCAACTTCCCTCTCTTCTCTTTCTGCATCACTGATGTCTCCAGCAACAGGTGCTCTCCTTTGTGTTGTCTCCATAGCATCCAATCTTTCTCGGAGTTCTCTCATCTCCCTTTCCACCACTCGATTTTCTACTGGTGGCTCTGCATGTCTCCTAGGCAGCATTTTGTTGACCTTTCTCCTTCACATAGAGCTTTAAAAGAAAACATTTTCTTCTGATACCACTTGATGATATCAAAATGCCTCTTCTTTCCTACAAAAAATAATTATGTGGGCTCTAATACCACTTCACGCAGATCCCCCTTCTCTCCTCGGGGCTTCTCAACAAGTAAACAACAGAGAATTTCAATTAAACAGAAAGCCTACCATTCATTCAGATAGACACAACAACACCAAACAATTGGAACAATGCCTCTCTATTATATTCATTCAAATAAAATGTACATGGGCTCATACAATATTGATAAGCTCCAACAACTTCTACATCATATATAACTTTAGCAACTACACGAATAACTTCAGCAACCTCTTATAGTCAATAATACATGCATGTATACAAGAGGGCTCATAGAGTTTCCCTCCGACTACATGAGTGATATCATATCGAATTAAAATATAACAACTACTAAGGCTTTATTACAATAAATGTCCGAGACAGACAGATAAGAGAAAATGATTTAAATTTGTAATGCAATTACTTCATTAAATCAAAATACATTCCCCATCGATCGCATGTGATGTATAAACCTCCAAACATTTAAGATCATCTTTAATTACAATATTTTTCAGATATTACATTGATATGTCCTTAAATTTCAAATGCTTCTTCAAAATGTGTGTTGGGGTGTTGAGTTGTCCTCCACTCGCGCGTTGCTGACGATGCTCCTGCATCAAACAATGTTTCTTTCTTCGGATTCATTTGGCATATTTTGTATTGGATTACTCAGAGGGGGGGTGAATCAGTAATATATCTTTTTAATCCTCTTAACCATAGAGTGTAAGTGTCATTTATCTTTATTATCAATATACTATTATCATTCAACAAGTGCAGAGTAAATAAACCATGAACAATGAATAATCATACACATACACAGTACACCAGTATTTTTACGTAGAAACCCAATGCAGGAGAAAACCACAGAATGTTTCTTATATGTCTTTAAGAATTACATTCATTGGAAGTACCAACTAGTCTTCGAACCCCTATATTTTTTAGGCTACAACCTAAGGGAAGATCCAACTCCCCAAATATCTGGGTACAACCAAAAGAAGGCTACAACCCCTTATGTTTTACGGCTACAACTGGAAGGTGGCTACAACCACCTATCATTTCCCCGTCCTGTCGCCCTGAAATATAACTTTCAAATAGATGATGAAATCACTACCACATTGTCACTATGATATATACCACTATAAACATGTACCAACCTATGCCAACAACCTGTAACCAACATGTACCTATACTCATCCTATACCAACTAAACCCAACAAGTATGTGACATGTATATCTTGCAGCTCATGTATGTACGTGCCCTGTCTATATTGCAACATGTGTATGTATGCAGCCTGTCTATATTGCATCTTGCGTACACCTTTAGAAAGCTAGGAATTTCACCTTTTCTGAAACTTCAAACACTTTTTTGTCTCTATCACATCAACCTGCAACATCGCATTGTGTATTATTTGTAGTTTTTCCTTGTGCATACATCATCTTATACATCCCTTAACCAAGTGCAGCTATGTCTCTCTAGTCATGTGTCATACATGTGTGTACAATCATGAACAATGGAAATAATCCTCACATGGACTAGACATCAAACCCTTACTGATATGCATCCTCACACCATACAAATAGCTTCACAACCACTTCACAACCAAAACCCTCAACCATGTACCAAGAAATACAAACTATGTTTAAACACTTGAACCAACAAGATGAACGAATGAATAATACCAACATACCATCATTGTATTTTTGTAGATATAGCTCATACCATAAGTTCCATACAGCCAACACCCTCTCTAGATAAAACCTCAAACTCCCATAACCATATCTCATGGAGACAACAATATCCAACTATACATAAGAATATGACATACCTTTTGAATCTGTAGATAGATTTGGTGTACCTGATCACTGTAGACCTTCATGGGAGCTTGATTTCAGATTCTAAGAATCTGGTACTTTCAGCAACTCAAGCTTTCATGGCTTTTCCAAAATGTACACTCCCTATTATACTATCAGCTCACGTATGTACGTGCCCTTCTCCACTGCATCATGTGTACACCTCAAAAACTAGGGTTTTTTTAGTATTTCTAGAATTTTGAAACTTTCATTGTCAACCCTTTGTGCTACCTCAAACTTACGTAACTTCAAATATATCAATGAGTACCTACAATAAACCTTACATAATAATAGATATTTAATGTTCTAAATAGGTGCTAATAGGATACCCTTTCTCTCTTATTTATACTCTCCAAGTATATTCCTCTAGGGGTTACCTTCTAACCAACTTAACCCAAATTCCTTTTAGGGCTAATCAACTTATAACCACTTGTCCACTTATAACCACTTTATCCACAAATAGTAAATTCTCCACTTCTAGTTGCAACTAATATATTTATAATTATTTTCATATTGCAACTTAACCCAATGATTAACTCCCATTTTCACCTACTTTGACTAGTCAACTTCTTCTAGGAGTTTCTAGAATAATTTGACTTCTTTGACCTTCTAGGGGCTTCTAGACAACTCATGAGGGTTCTTGTAATATCCCTCGGCTGAACCCAATTGTAATGTAATATAAATGTACTTAAGCTGGTGAGTTGTTTTGATCTCATTTGGTAATGCACGTCATGTGGCATAGTGCACGCATGAACTACGCAGTAAAATGATGTAATATGCACATTCCAAGATACCGTGTGCAGTAACTAAGGTGCACGCAGTATGGAGGACAATGAGCCTTGTGTATATGATATGTGTTATAGGTTGGTGAGTCGGTTATTATAAGTTGGGATGCTTATGTTTTGGTATTAGGCTGGAATGCCTAGATGTCAAAGGCCAATGTGCCTACTTTGTACATGACTCGTGATTAATATAAAATACATCGTTGCACGTAGACCGACCATGATAAAAGAGATGGGGGACTGAAATTCACCAGTTAGGGAAAGGTAGGGTCAAAATTCAAGGGAATATTATATTAATAGTTCCTAAAAGATAAAGTATGGATAATTATTTTATCCTAAGTTCTAAAGTTGGAGACAAGTGGACCAAAGTAACTTCCGATATGACAAGTGTCAAGTTGAGGACTTGCATTCATATCATGGGGAACTTAGCTCATTTGGTGACTTTTTCACGGATACCTTACCAGTAGCCTGACCATCATTCTCACCATCACTTTCACGAAGAGTTCACAGTGATTCCTTTCCACACTCAGTTATCCAGTCAATAATTCCATGACCATTTTCACTCACGCATTTTGTTATCCTTGAGACAACTATTTCACCATTACGAAGCCTATTCCCATAGCCCTTTTCATTTGGTGTACCTAGTTAGCTTGGAGCGGGATTGAAGAAGCAGGTTGTCAGGCTCCTGAGAAATTCTCTAAGCGAGAGAATTGTTGGAGATTGATTCCTAAAGATGATAAAATACAGCTACAGCACTCTGAGACTTTCGGTCTGACCTATTTCTAAAGACCTGGAAGGGAAGTGAGTCAGTCGAGGCACTTTTGAGCAGAGAAGGGGCACACTTCCTTGGGTGGGACAGGCATGTGGGGAATGAGAGGTTGTAGGCTGTTAATTGAGTGAGCACCTGAGACAAAGTCTTTCCTATTGTCCATGAGCCTTACTCTGGATAGGAACCCTTTACCCTGGGTGGAGTTCAGTCCCAGCTCAGGGGTGACTCACTGTTGAGAGTGATGAAGTGTAGTCTATGGTTGGGAGGTTCGTGGATGGTCTGTATGCAGTTGGTGACAATACTTCTAAGATAAGTACCAATTGTATGATAAAACGATATGTTGATTTGTTATTTACATGCCTATGTTACGGTTTATCATATATGTGATTATAATTGCATGTATGTTTATGGGTAATTCCCTGTAAATGCTGCATATCTGTAGTTACTGGTATTTCAGTATAAAAGTCCTATGTTACAAAAAGTAATTGTTTCTTTATTTTTATATGTAAAGCTTCCACAAGAGTGTTGTATGTATATGTTTTAGTTGTATGCAATTTAAAGAGTAAATTTATGTGGAATAGCTCAGTTGACTACTGGGTATGTTACTGTATGTTCCGCAGTAAGGGAACGAAAGTGTTCCCTAGAGTAGCATGGTCCAGCCTGCTAAGGCTGGGAATGTTACCGACTTGTGTCATAGCATGAGTGGTTTCTCTGGAGTGGCATACCCAACCTGCGAGTGGTCAGGGGAACGTTACAAATTGGTATCAGAGCTTTAGTTCAACACTAAGCTTGGATGGGCCAGAGGGGTTCAATTGAAGTGAATATTCACAGAAGAGTAAATTCGAGGTGACCAAAATTGGAGTCAAGAAGTGTCCATGGAAAAGGTTGGTGTGCTAGCACGCGCGGTAAATTTTGGCACTGCGCGGGAAAACGTTGGCGTGTCAGTATGCGCAGTAAATTGTGGCGTCACGTGGAAAATTATTATGTGCGGATGCATGCGCTGAATTTAGCCTTGCATGGTGAGCACACACATAGTAATGTGCACATGGGGTGCACAAGTATTTCTTAACGCAAAGGAGTTTTGTTGGTACACGCATAAGTATGAGTATAAGTTGTTTCACGAAGGTGTATTCAGTAGTGTGCGCAGATAATTGGTCACGATGGAATATGTTGAACTTGACATGGTGCATGCATAGGACGAAATGCATGTGAAATATCAGTACGCAGTACCAAAACTGTGCTCTGTGGATATTGGCGCACAATGCAAGAGTAGTGCGCGTAACTTGTCGGTGTGACAAAGAAGAAATGCACAGTAGATATAGGTGTGCGAAAAAGTGTTTTACCTTGTGATATTGCTATGCACGATAAATATAAATGAACAAGTCAAAGTTTAGAGCACGCAAAGTCACTTGGAAGGCAATGAGTCTAAGTTTAATTGCATAATAATAAAAGAAAAAGAAACACACAACCGCATCGAAGCATTAATTAAAAATAATTCTGAGTTTTAATTTCCTCTGATTTAAACAGATGAAAATAAAAATATAAGATTACAAGAAAAAAACTTATTATAAAAGAAAACAAGGTTCCTAACATCACCAGATAGAAATTGTAATAAAACAGACTAAAATCGGTTTCTGTATAATCATATTAATCATAGGATTACAAAAGGGTGATGACAGTAGTTAGCCTGTTGTGAAAAAGGGTGGTTTAAAGAACGGGCCTATCATCTCTGGTACTCTTTATCTCCGCTATCGGTTGTTCAAAATTCATTGAGACATGCTTATTTTAGTTGAAGACTTACTTCATCTTAGCAATCTTTGCCTTTAAGGAAGAATCTAACCAGACCAGTTGATTCTCTCCAACACTTTCGGTCGCTTCAGCCATAGATTCCTCCTTCTTCTGTCGACTACTCCTTTTCTTCTTACTGGCTGGCCTATTGATGACTAAATCCTTCATAGTGGGATTCAGCCTGACTTCCAACTACAAGTCTATAGCCAGCTCTGTGTGGAAATTAGTTGCTAGAATGTGCGCAAGGACCCTTTCCTCCTTATTCGTAGGAAATTCTAGCATGTTGCTTGAATAACCAATCTCATCTTATTTAACCTTGTCCATGTATCTCAGGTTGTGGATATCGAAAGGTGTTTTTATAGAGAGCAAAAAGTCGAGAAGTTTGGAGATTACTTCAGTTATGGATAAGCAGATACCTTCATACTTGGGAAGTGGTAATTATAGAATTCCATTTATGAAGCACAGATGGATTACGTACAAGAGCGTTGGGTTGCCATGCTCGGCCAATCCATTTCAAATGATTAGCTTTTGAGTTCGTTATGTGGCGGCGTTCAGTTGATGTCACATGGCTGCGAAGTAACGAACGAGTGAAGCAAGGTGATCTGACTAAGTCGTTGCCTGCTCCACGAGTGGTGGATTTGACATGTTGAGACACGTGATACTGCGTCTTGGCAAAAGTGGTTTCGGAAAACCACCTTCTTGCACAAGTGTATCTCTGAAATCACTAAGCGTTTGTGTTTTTGAGACTTGAGTCTTATCTAGAATTGTCATGGTGATAACACCAGGAAATTGGGAGAGATAATTTTGATGTGTATATTGAACCAAAATGGTGCATATTCTCATAAATTGTTGAATTGTTAGCCTGATAAGTTTCGATGGCTGTACGTTTTGCAGAATTAGCAACAACTCAATCAGATCAGACCAGTGTAGATTCCATAGGAATGGAAGAGGCACAAGGGAATTACAGTCAGCAAGATGAGAGTAGAGGGGTGGATGTCGATTTGGGCATGGAAGGAACGAACTCCAACGGACATGGATAAGAAAGGAATGAAGATATGAATATGGCTGAGACCATTAAGAATTTGCAGAAGGATGTCCAAATCCATAAAGCTAATAATGAAAGGCTTATGAAAGCCAAAGAGCAGCAAGATGACTTCAACATGAAGTTATTGGAGGGTTTTAATAGAATAGAAGAGAAATTGATTAAGGAGAGTGGCTCAAGTATATCTAGGAGTCACAAACCTTCAGAGGAGAAAAGAAAAGAAAAAAGTGGTAGTAGACATCACCATAATTCCCATAAGAGAATAGGAAACAACTCGATTCTATCCCCTGTCAGAAGGTATAATAGATCTGGGGTGGATGAGCTAAGAGGAGAAATGAACAAGATCAAACCGCCTACATTTGATGGTGAGCACAAGAAGGATGAAGATGCAGAAATATGGTTGCTAGGCATGAGGAAGTATTTTCAATTGCATAATTATTCTTCTCATGCAGAAGGTAGAATCGCTATCTATCAACTCAAAGGAAAGGCCTCCATGTGGTGGAATCAACTTACGCAGGTGCAGCACATTGTAGAGAAAGGTGTTACTTGGAGGGAATTCAAGAAGTGTTTTGAGAAGAAGTACTTGACTAAGAGATACTATGACAAGAAAATGAAAGAGTTCTTTGAACTCAAGCTTGGAAGTATGACCATAAATGAATATGAGAGAAGGTTTATGGAACTGTTGAAGTATGCCTCTTTCATCAAGGATGAGACAGTCAAAATTCAAAGGTATTTAAGTGGATTTCCATTGTTCATCAGTGAAAAAATACAGTATGATGATCCCAAGACATTAGAAGAGACCATAAGGAGAGTTAAATGCCTATATGATCAGCAGAAAGCAAGGCCATCTTTCCAAAAGGCTTGGGAAGACAATAAGACAATCAAGATGGATTAGAGGAAGAACGGAGCTAAGCCGCCATTCTTCATAAATAATACACAAGTACAGCAAACGCCTAAACAACCCAGAACGATTGACACAGGGAGTCAAGGGCCAAGGCAGCCACCTATGCAATGTTGGGGTTGTAAAGGGGACCATAGGTTCAAAGATTGTCCTCACAGAGGTGAAAAAGGTAGGGTTGTTCACAATGTACAGCGAGTTGAAAGAATGGAGGACATGGGAAGATATGTGCCAAGGATTTATGCAGCCCTGGACAACAAGCAAGCAGTGTATCGG
>JASDQU010109007.1:114886-129321 GCA_032191745.1 Picea mariana | reverse complement strand
GGATTTTTTACAGGTTTCCTAAAATTATTTACACCTATTTTATTTACATTTGAATCCTCTTCTTTTGACTCTTCAAAAAGATTAGCTATAGTAGAAACTTTACCTTCCATAAAATTCTTGAGATGCTTTTGTTGTTCATGGATGACAACCATGTCCAAAAGAGTAGCATCAACCTTGATATTATCCAATTGGTTAAGTATGTTGTATTTAAAAGAGGGAAGAGGGGAAGACATTTCTTGATTTTCTGGAATTTTGACAGCTTGTGCACCAACATTTTGCAAAGATGAAATTGGGGAGGAAGAAGTATGAGGAGGGTCATATTTTCCATTGGTGGTGTAATATTTGTTCCTAGTATTGATTATCATAACATCCTCTAGTTCAACCCTGTTGTCCCTTGACCAAGTTTTGAGGGATATTGATCAAGTTTGACCTATTTTGGGACTTTGACATCTTATCGAAGATGGAGCGCAAGATAAAGCGGAGATCACGGGATCTCGACCCCTTTTTGGGTCCTTTTTGGGTTATGGGATTATGTAATGGGAATGGGATGTCGTCCCATGGATTTACCCATGTTTAGGCCTATTTTGTAAAGTATAAATAGATGTCTAGGCAATATAAGAAGTAGAGGGTATCTGTGTGATAAAAGGTCGATAAGATAAGTGTTAAGTGCCATCATGGTTTGTAAGTGCTTTGTGCATAACTGGGAGAGACCTGCAGATCTAAGTGCAAGTGGTTGTAATATATTGTGGAAGGCTTTGTGCTATAACATGAGGAGGGAGGATCTAGCGAGGTGCGCAGATCTCTTGTCCTAGGCGGAGTAGGATTTTGGTGGCTCTGTGCTTATAACCGATTGAATGAAGACAAAAAGAAGAAGAGTTGGTGGATGTAGCCCCAGGGTGGGGGTGAACCATGTAAATACTATGTTGTCTTGCTTTATGCTTTGTTGTGATGATTTTATGTATTCTCTAGCTAAGTTTTTGATAGAGATAGACAAATTTGCTTATGCTTTTTGCTAATGATGTGTAAGAATGTTAGTTCTGACCTCTATGAATGTGCTTAGTGCTTGATCTGCTAGATATAATCTACATGTTTATGATAAAGTGTTGATATACATTAGATCTGGGTGAATGTTGTGATGCTCTGTTTTATCTGTGGAGTAGATATTGGTCAATTATTGATGAATGTTAACTGCTAAGTGCTCTATTTAGTGTTATAATCACATATCAATGTCCCAGCTAAGGTTGCAGACACCTGAATCCTACAACCACCCCTGCCTACCTCCAGGGATGATTTTAGGGGCTAAATTTCACTCATGGGCTAATTTTCCATGGTTTTTCCAAAAACGAGATTCACTATTTTAAAAATTATTCGTCCAAATTCTATAGGATAAAATTATTTTACCTTAAAAATCGCCAAAATTTTATAAAAACTATATAAAATACTTAGAAATTTGAATATTTTTAAAAAAATATCGCCAAACATTTATAGTTGACACATGAAGGATTATTAATATTCGCCAAGGTTTCTACATTTTAAAATAAATTTTCATCCTTAAAATCATCCCTACCTGCATCTACCTGGGGTGAGACTTCATCTGCTTCGCGGGTGTTTCCGAAAGGGTCGGTAATTAGCGCTTTGTTGGTGCGATGTTGTAGCGTTGAACCCTGGGTCTGCCCCTGTGCCAACAAATGGTTCTATTGTCGAGACCTGAAACTGTGATTGTTGGGAACTGAGGAAGAAGAATTTTTGTGCAGAGATATGATTTGAAATTGTGAAAGCTCTGTGCATGGATCTATTGCTCTAGTGCATAGTACTCTACTATTTTGGCAAGTTCTGTGCTAAGGAAAAGAAATCTGATCTAAAGAAAAGAGGTAAGATTCGAAAGCTTTGTTCCCTAAGAAAGGTAAAAGTGAGAATTCTTGATTAAAAGAGATAACATCTGAAAGCTCTGTGCTCTGATAGAGGTAAGAATAGTGAAAATTTTCTAGATCCGAAAGTTTTATGCTCTGTAGAAGTAATATTGGTGGAATTTTTTGCTTCAAAAGTATGAATCTAGGTATGTTTGATAGATTCTATCCTAGCTTGAAAACTAGGGTATTAATATATGAAAGAAGATTTTATATGAGTAGATCCGATAAGAATAGTGAAAAATATGTTATACCTATGCATAGAAAGGATATTTGGACTAATAAGTGTATGCAGGATCCTAGAAAGATTATTTTGCAGSTTAGCTACCATGATCCTAGTGYGCAGTACAGGAAAGGTTGGGGATCATTTAAATKAAAGAGAGGATTAACCCTCTGTTACGATTGCAGAAGACTGAGGCATCTTGTTAAGGAATGACCTGGGAGAAGACCTAGTTGTCTTTGTTTTAAAGCTATGGACCATGAAGTATTGGATTGTCCTAGAATGATTGCTAAGCTGGAAGGAATGAACATGAGACAAGAAGACCCTAAGGCAGATCCAAAAACTAATATTATGATAGAATCCCAGAAAGTATCAGAGACTATATTAATGCAAATAAAAGAAACCCCAAATGCTCACCAACATGTCAACTTATCATATATCTTCACAGAAAAAAGAATGCCTTAAAGWAAGAATASGAGACTTCGACAATATTGACTRTGTTTTGGATGAGGAAACACAAGTGAATATCATGACAAAGAGAACATGGGAAGCTATAGGGAAGCCTGCTATGATTCCTTCACTAGGAGGAATAGGAATATTCAAAGGAAAGTTGATAAACCTATGTGGAAAGCTCACCCGGATACCTATGAATGCTAATGGAACTTCGACAGAGGAAGATTTTGAGATTATTAAATTTATCAAGAACAGTGCCCCATTTACCATGCTACTAGGAAAACCTTGGATTCAAAGAGATCAGGCCAGAAGAAAAGAAGAAGAAGAAGTTTTAGAACAAAAAAAGCAAGAGTTAAGAGAATTCATGACTAGAAGGATCGCACACTTGATTGAAGAATAGAAGAACAGATCAAAGCCATTTAACACCAAAGACCCAAATGTCGAAGTTGCAAGAACACTAGAAGAACCACTGAAGATTGAAGTACCTATTCCAGATAAAGAAAAAGGGTTACCCTTGAATCTAGGGAAAGGATCTCAACAGTGAGAAGTCACTATGTCAAAAGAATATAAGAATCATAATAGAAAAAGACATAGCGAGACAAAGCTCACTGGAAAGAAGGCTAGAAATCTAAGTAAGAAGAGAGATAAGATCGAAAAGTTGCAGAAGGTTCCAGAGGAAACCTTGCAAATGAAAAATTTGCAAAATTGGAGCTTCGTCGGGATATCAAAACAACGACACATGGCACTTCGTCGTGGCAAAGCAATATAGCCATTAGGGACGTTATAATCATTTGATCGATGCTACGAATGGGTAGAAAGGTAGTTATGGTTCGCCATCGGACCGTTGGACTGCGCCATAATGGACAGAACAAAGTTAACGAAGGATTCATACCCATTGCAAGTGAATCGTTGCCGAGTTACCTATTTATCCTGTCGTGCCATGCATTGAGAACACTTTTTCCAACTGAGAGTTTGAGCCTGCAAACTAATTTGATTTTATACAGTGATCATCACACTCTTGCTATCTATCCTATTGCAATGTCTAAAGTTATTCCCTGAACCCGAGATTGTTAACCCCGAGCGTGTATGTCGGATGAGTTGAGCGTTGCAGAGAAATTTGTTGAAGAAGTTTTGATCGACCTCATGACTGAAAGAGTCATGTCGATGTCTACAGGTGTACAAGCATCGTCATTGAGAGGGCTGCTAGCCTCTCCATCCACTGCCCATGGAGTCGGACCATCCTGGTCATCTGATGAAAAGAGAACCAAGCATAGGGATGATCTAGCAAATGCTAAATTGATCCTGACCATCTTACCCACCTATCTACCATCTCTGAGAAGCGCAATAAATCAAGACAGCATACCTAGATATTTTGAGTATGCCTTGGTCACTGCGTACCTCCCGAAGGGGATACGTGTAGTTCGAGAAGACCAAGATAAGATTATGGAATTAAATTTTAGTGACTTCAACCTCGAAGATCGCAAATTTTACAACATGCTCGCCCCACATAAGTACCTGACCCGAACTAAGGGGAAGAATTCAAAGATAATCCCCCAGTCGTGGACTATGAACCTCACGCAGTCCACCCTGCTCAATGTCATGAAGATTCCTCACTTCGAACGACACCAAGAGGTAAATGAATGTGTCAAGTTGTTGTTGTCTTGTTACCATGGCGGTTATTTATGGTTAAACCATTGTATCACAGTGGATCTGACGTTGATCAATTGGATCACCGTGCTTAGTATGCAAGGACCTGATCCACAGGATTTTTACCCTGGAAAAACCATGGATCGCACTCTAGCACAAAGGATCAAGGACACCTATGGCAATGTCAAGAAGTGAATGCAAGGCTACAATGTAGCTTCTATCCAGAGTGGCACAATGTGCCTTGCCTTTCAATTTATTGCAGGGAAGTTATTACGAAAAAAACGACCCATCCAAGTCACTGGTTTTATAGTCGACCTTGCAGGGAAGTGCGCAGAAGGACTTCAAATGAACTGGGATAAGTACCTGGTGAACCAATTAGAACTCGACTGCAGAGAAGCATAGGACCAAGGATATGAATTTCATTTCATTTGGCTATTAATCCTGATCGATTTTATTTCCTGGGAGATGTCGGAAGGTGCGACCTTCGCGAACATCGAGCCTTTTGAACCATTGGCTACGAAGTTCAATACACGGTGGTACTCAAGCGATATGAATAAACAGTGGTAGTCCAATGTTGTTTTTCATACCTATTACAACCAACTGAAGACAACCATCCAGTATGAACCTTGCATCACTCCAAACACTCTACACCGGTTCAGGCCCTTGATGAAGTTCAACGCAGACCGACATTTTATTTACATCACAGTGCACACTGACAAACACAAGAAACAACTCCAATCCTACTATAAGATAATGGAGGAGGACTTGGAGGAGATCACCAAAGACTGGTCAGTGGACCTCCTTATTCCAGCAGACCCTGCGGAGATATCCAGCATAGACAGCCCAGAAACTATGCAAGATACACTCGGGCCCAACAAGACAAAGAAGACCGAAGAAGTACAATACTTAAGCAGTGTCTCAGTGAATATTGCTTCCATATCACCAGAGCGAGGGGGTGATGTTGAAGACATAGATGGTGCAGAAGTTGAACAGAAGAAAGGTGAGGTAACACCACCTAGAGATGAGGAGGACCCCTTGAAGAAAAGGAAGGTTTCCCCCCCGAAGCCTTCTTCTCGGAAGAAATCAAAAGCCTCTATGACCAAAATGTAGACTATCCTCACCTCAGATGATTTTGAATTCATCGTAGCAGCCCTGAACGATGCTTCACTAGAAATCATAGAAAAACAAGAAGCTAGGCAGGAGGAGATGTACAATCAAATTGAGGTCAAGCTCCAAGGGGTACAGCAGACCCTTCAGTCTAGCCACACAGTCTTCACTATGCCTCTACCATTGGAAACACCAGAACTGGGAGATGAACCAGCTCAACTCCACCGACTCGTTGATACAGTCGAATCTCGCCTTCAACGAGCACAAGAGGAAATAGAACAAGCCACCCAGGCTTTGACGCAAGTACAGGGAGTACATGTAGAAAAGCGTCGAGCTACAGAACAGGAAAAAATTGCCCTTCAAGAGAATTTCGATGAAGAAAACGAACAGCTACAGCAAGGAAAGGAACAGTTTCTCATCGAGCAGCTCGAAGTGAAGGAAGCGGTCAACAGAGAACTTTGCTATGTGACAGTAGTAGAAATAAAGATAGAGGATTAAGTCACGAAGCAAGTAGACCAGCTTGCAAAGGTCATCTAGAAGCTACAGCAACACATAGCAAACTTGGAGCTACGCGCAATGCCCGAGACCCCACGGGATGTAAGGGACCAACGAGAAGCAACTGCTCGCAGTGCAGTTAAGAGACTAAAGGCCCTTGCTCTAGAATGTAAGAAGATGAGCGCCCATAGTGCCCTGACATATGAACAACTTGCTGAGAATCCAGAATTAAAGGCACTAGAGTCACAGCTCCAAGAAGCGAAGAAGCAAGCCGATACACTACAAGGACAGTTGAAGGCCCTATCAGTCATAGAAATAATGAAACGATCTCAAGAGCAGCGCACTACCCAGCAATAGATCCATACTATCCAGAGGAGAGTTATGGACATAACTTAGAAACTCCAACCTGTGCAAGATAAGGGCTATCCGTTGTTTACAGAAGTAGAAAGCAGAAGAGCAGAGCTAGAGCAAGTTGTCACCATAGCAGAACATCGCCTAAAAGGACCCATGAATGATGCACTCATCCAAGAGTTCACTTAACAGGAGGTTGTAGCACAGCAGCAAGTCCAAGCATATCGAGCCAAGATCGAGGATTTCCAAGAAGAACTGATCAGACCAAACTGACTCGAGATGAGTCATGGGTGAGTGTTGGGGGCATGTTGGCCCTTGACCAAGTTTTGATGGATATTGATCAAGTTTGACCTATTTTTGGACTTCGACAGCCTGTCGAAGATGGAGAGCAAGACGAAGCAAAGATCACGGGATCTCTACCTATTTTGGGGTCCTTTTTGGGTTATGGGATTATGTAATGGGAATGGGATGTCGGCCCATGGATTTACCCATGTTTAGGCCTATTTTGTAAAGTAAAAACAGATGTCTAGGAAATATAAGAAGGGGAGGGTATCTATGTGATAAAAAGTCGATAAGTTAAGTGTTAAGTGCCATCGTGGTTTGTAAGTGATTTGTGCATAACTGGGAGAGACTTGTAGAGCTAAGTTCAAGTGGTTGTAACAGATTGTGGAAGGATTTGTGCTATAACACGAGGAGGGAGGATCTAGCGAGGTGCGCAGATCTCCTATCCTAGGTGGAGTAGTATTTTGGTGGCTTTGTACTTGTAACCGATTGACTAAAGACAATAAAGAAGAAGAGTTAGTGGATGTAGCCCCAGGGTGGGGGTGAACCACATAAATACTGTGTTGTCTTGCTTTGTGCTTTTTCGTGATGAGTTTATGTATTCTCTAGCTAAGTGCTTTGATAGAGATAGACAAATCTGCTTATGCTTTGTGTTAATGATGTGTAAGAATGTTAGATATGACCTCTATGAATGTGCTTAGTGCTTGATCTGCTAGATCTAATCTACCTGTTTATGATAAAGTGCTGATATACATTAGATCTGGGTGAATGTTGCGATGCTCTATTTTATCTGTGAAGTAGATATTGGTCAAGTATTGATGAATGTTAACTGCTAAGTTCTCTATTTAGTGTTATAATCATAGTTCTATGTCCCAGCTAAGGTTGCAGACACCTGATTCCTGCAACCACCCCTTCCTCTACCTCAGGTGAGACTTCATCGGCTTCACAGGTGTTGTCGAAAGGTTCAATAGTTAGGGCTTTGTTGGTGCGTTGTTGTAGCGTTGAACCTTGGGTCTGCCCCTGTGCCAACAAACCCAATCTAGAATTGTGATGGTGGTATCATCCCTTTTTCCAAATATCTTATCTCTGGAATGTTTCTTAACTTCGCAAGTACTTTCTCATGCTTTTCTTCACAGAAGTTACACCAAATGCAAGACATAATGGCCTTTGGCTGAAAAGTATTTTCATTAGTATTTCTAAAAGGAATTGAGGAAGAAGAAGATATGGCAGGGGTGGGTGAAGAAACACTTCCCTTTCATTTGTAGGCTATCATTCTATTATTCATATCTTGCAAGAGTTGTAGGAGGGTTGACATATATGCCTGCTTGACCGAGTCTCCTTTAGGGAGACACGTTCTTTCTAGTTTCTCCTCATAATATAGACAAGTATGAAGAGTGGAACCAACATTGTCAATAGCCTTTTCTTCGATTCTATGATGATAAGGGGAAGGAAGTGCATTATAATAAGGCACGAAAGTACCTTGGTTTTGCGGATGGATTAGTTTAGGAATTTGACTGTATAACTTGGTAAAGTGAAGGTTAAAAGACTTCATGGTTTCACCATATTTATAAGCGATATTGTAACATCCTGGTTCTAACCCTTATAAACTATAATGTATTATGTAAATATGACTTAGTTTGGGGAGCCGATAAAGTTGAAAAAGGGCCAGAGTGCCTAGGAAATGTAATATTTCATATACTTTAATAAATGCATGGTTGGTTGTTAGACATACAAGTTATAGGGGGCTATGATTCCATAAGAGAGGAGGCTTGAGGGGCTAAGTGTTTATTCCTATTTTTGATTGCCCTTTTTGTCTAAGGAAGGGGATTGGTTATGTGATCTTCTTGGGAAGGCCAGGAGGATCTTGATTCCCCATGAGAGATACTTAAACCCATCCCTGGCCTGATTGTGGCTTTGTTCATTGGTCGATGGTCATTGGTTGTTGGTTGTTGGCTCATCTGCTCCTTCCCTTCTGCATTTATGTACCATTATTTCCCTCACGCCCTTTCATGCACTCACTTACCCATCCATTGATCCATCCTCACCTGTGTCTTGGCTTGGCAAATGCAAAGGAACTGCTGAGAACTAGCCACTAGATAGTTGGTTGTAATGGTCATTGGTGCAATCCAGCCATGACCTGGGGCTTGCATGTCTGAGATGCGTTGGCCTATGCCATGTTTTTCTCCCAACTGCAAGTCCTGAGAGTTTCATCATTGAGATTCTAGACCAGCATTGTTGGAGGCCCCAAAATAAAGGAGAAGGACTACCTGAGGGACTGCATGGAAGAGAAGGGTGGAGGTCCATTCTCTTGGGAAGTACATGCTGGGTAGAAGATAGATGGGTACTTGGATTGTTGTGGGTGTTGGGAAACCTCTGAGAGCTTGAGAGATGATTGGTTTTGGAACCCAATTACACTCTGGAACCGTCCTTGTGGATTCATAGACCTGGCTCAAGGGTGACACTGTTGTTGAGATTTGGAGCAATGGTGTCTACGGTTGAGTGGAATGTCCTTAGTCCATATCCAGTGGTGTCTCCTTTTTATAAAGATATGTGCTCTCTATTGTGTTATTATTATCTGTGTATGAATGTATTCCACTGTGTATTTTAATTGTCTTCTAACTAAATCTTAGATTATGCATGCTTGTTGGATATTGTTGTTCATGTCGTTAAATCTTGTATCGTATGTGTTCTTATTAAATAAAGAAGGTATCAGTAAGAGTACAAATTCCAAGGGTGGTCTTGAAGGTATCATGCCCCGACTGGGGATGTTATAGATATTTTTGTATTCCCTTAACTTCTTTGTCGGACTTTTGGACTGTCCATAAGTGGACTTGAACCAATAAACCAATTCTTCCCATGTGGAAATAATTTTGGGAGGGAGATCAAATAAATATTCTGCATCTTTCCCTTCGAGGGAGTTGACAAATAGATGCATCAAAGTGTCATTATCGTTAGGCTCAATGTTATGAAAAACATTGGAAAATGATACTAAGTGTTCATTTATAGTCACAATATTATTTCCCAAAATTTTAGGTAAATGTTCCTTAAACTTTGGTAATGTTTGAGTAGCCAATGCCAAATTTAAGGGATAATACATGTGCCATGGAGTGGTCATAGCATCTTTTTTGAACTGTAAAATCCCATATTTCTTTATCACTCTAGTAGGATTGGTAATGGATTCAACAGGGACTTGATGGTTGTATATACTACCAATTATTGATGAAGCAGAAAGCTGGGAAGAGGAGGCACCTCTGGTTCCACTACCACTACATGCATATGTCATGTTGAAGGTAATAGGTATAGGTGATGAAGTTGAACTAGCAGAATCAGAAAATGTTATCCTTAGAGAACTTTCTTGGGTTGAAAGAATAATTTTCCTTCTTCCTATTTCAAAAATAGGAGTAGTTTCAGGGGACAATCTTCTTCTTCTTCGAGAAATACGAGGATTTGAGGACATGAAAAGAAAAACCAAGGATTTATGGAAAGAGAGTTTACTGTTGATTTCCAGGCTTCCTTTTCTTGGCTTCCCAATGCTCACAGATAATTATGTCTCTTTCAACTACTTCCCAAGAGCGTTCAAGTTCAGCACGAGTACTAGGAGTTGCCATAATAGTTTTGAGTAAGGTCAAAGTAGTGCAATTTTTGTCATTAAGACCATTTCCAATGTTGGTTTGTCTTGTAATAGGTGTTGTCATGGAAAATAAATTGGTCAATGAGTATTCAAACAAAACAGAAAAAATTAAAGATAATCGTGAATATAATCAACCAAAGAGATATGGAAGATCTCCCCAGTATGGTCTCCAAATAAATGTTGAGGAAAAGGTATGGAAAAGCTTACTCAAACATTTTCAAATCTTGTCTGGCTAAGAAATGATAGTTGAGAATGTCACCCGGGGTTTATTTCCTAAAAAACAATCGCTCAATCCACAAGTATTAATTACAAAGGACCAAGGTTGGTTTTATGTGTTATATATAACAATGCAAAAGAAGTAAACTTAAACAAAGTTACATGAAGGTGTACATAAATTATACAAATGTATACATGAAGATCAAAGAAAAAAAATGAACCAGATCATTAAAACACATGTGTGAGAATCAAATAGTAATCTGATTTTTTATTTATTTAATTTTGAGATACAAAACCGAGTTCTCTCTAAAAACCCCTGCAAGGGTAGGGCCCAAAATCAAATTTAGAAGCCTTCGATGGGCACCATACAAAAAGACTCTGACAATAAAGAAGAAAACTGAAGCTAAAGATCTGGATCAACTTGCCACAAAATGTTGTCACTTGACTCTGCAAGATATTATTTATCAGTCATGAAACTCAATTCATGCAAAAATAAAAATACACAGATTGTCAAAGATAAATCATACACCTTTAAAACAAGATGTTAAAATATGTTATTTGGTTTTTGAATCATGTTGCCTTCAATAGTACCCTACTGTCATCAAGAGGATTAATCTTTCTAGTAAACTCAGAATGAATGAAGGTTGAAAGTATCTCACTAGTATAGAGAAAACCCTATAGTTGTAGTTCTCCTTCTATTATCTCCTCCTTGCCTCTTCATCTCATTGAGATTTTATTCCTCCTCAATAAGTAAGGGTAGTTCAACTACCTTTATTTAGTTAATTCAAATTAACTTAACTAATTACTTTGAGACAAATAAATAATAATAATATATAAATAAGGGTCTTAAATAATAACTAAATAGGTGGGACCCCTTGTGACTCCCAATTATTTCCTTTAATAATCATGAATACATGAAACATAAAAATAAATCATTAGATTTCAAATATATCCTCCTTGTAACTCCAATTTTCAAAATTATGACCAAATATTTTAAATATCAGCCCAATATAATCTATTCATATCCAAAAAGTTATTATATCCATGTTGTCCCAAAAAGAATGTCTAAAAATATGCTTGTTGTCCAAAACTTTACCAAAGTAAAAATATTGTCTTCGTCATATGAAACAACATTAATCATTATCAAAATCCATATTTAGTATGAGAGGCATTAGGCCTCTTCTCATTGTTGTCCCCTTTTGATTTTTCTATGGCATCCTTTGACTGGTTAGAGCCTTGAGGATGAACTTCACTAATAAAATGATAAAAGTCATCCTTAAGATGAAGGTGAGAGGAGACTGATTTACCATATTCTTAGGATGAGCTAGAGTGAGTGGCTATTTATGTTCCCTTGTCCTACAAAGGCTCGGGGATATCTGTTTTTAATATTTTACTAGAATGTGATGATGGCATGGGTGAGACAGCAAGATCATCTTGGGAAATTTGATTCTTTAGTGGTGGAGGGAGTAATGGAAAAGAAGCGGTAGGACAACCATGATGATGAACATCAGGTTGGTGGACAATCTCTTTCCAACCATCTTTGGTAGGTGGTTATGGTCTCATTCATACATGAGGAGGGACTAGGATGTTGGAAAGGTTTTGATATGCTTGGAAGGGTAGTCTTTCAAGTCGAGGTTGGAGGATCCCTTGTCCTACTAAGTTGAATCATCCATTTTGGAAAATATGGTTCAATTCATGGGGGTCAGCATCAAAATGTATGGAGAACTGAGGTCTTTTGTGACCCCTCTGTCGATTTCCCCTGCCTTTGTTATCTCTTCCATTAATGCCCCTACTGAAAAATCTCACCTTGAAGCAATAGTCCAAAAAATGTCATGAAAAATTCTTAATAATCCATGCATTAAATCTACCTAAATAGAATGAAAAGTTGGATCTTATCATTTACCACATAAGCACATGCAATCCATCCATAAAAATCATCAATCAATTCCTATCCGGACAGGGGTTGAAAAGGGCTATTGGGAAGATGAGGGGATTGTAATGAGCTAAAAGTGGTATAATGATCGGGAACCACCACAAATATTGCTCAAGAAACTATAGAGGAAAATCATACTAACATCCAAACACCAGTCATCATTCAGTTCCTTCCCTTTTGAACTCCTTTAATCTTAATGAAATTAACAACAACAGAACAAGGAAAAAATTGAACGTATTTGGGACGATGAGGGGATTGTAATGAGAAAAAAAAGTGGTATAATGACCATTATACCACTTCATATCAAGTGGTATAATGAAAATTATACCATGGTTTTCTCTTGGGGGTACGTGGCATCACCAGGTGCATTGCAAGAAGAAAGGCAGGTTACCTCAAAACCACTTACTCGCACCCCCACAAAATAGAAAAGTATAAAGAGACTTTTAGCCATTTATTTTATTTTATTTTTATTTGAACGTTGGACCATTAGAACCTTGGCATGACCACCATATTCCTCTTGCATCTCAATGGTACACCAACTACACGCCATTTCCGCTTGTTTCCAGGTATTTTTCATCACAGCCATGGATCCCATCATAAACTCAATAACGGAACAAGACCCCACAACAAATGAAGAATCCCTAATTGACAAAGACACAGATGTTTTTGATGTCGAAATAAATATTTCCCCTATCTCTATATCCAGAAGCAACCTGTCCGATAAATTAGGAACAAGTATATCGTTCCTTGAAGCAGTCCAGGCCACCATAGTCCCTTATCTTGTTGAAATTGCTTTCTCGTTTCCTGAATTTATAGGTTGGTGTGTTGAAGAGTATTCCCATGAAGAAAGAGTCATTGTGAATAAACAAGGGTCTAAGGTCTTATGTAGGGTAGAGAGTTCATCAATTCGAGAGTCCCTCGGTATACCAGAATCTTTTTCCACAATTTATGAACCTTTCAATGAAGAGAAGTTGATTAGGGTATATAGAGAATGTCCATCAGAGGTCTGAGATATGCTTTTACAGACAATTGTCAAACCTGAACATTTTTCAGAATGTTTGTCTTTGTTGATGAATGTAAATATAATGGTCTTCGAAGTCTAATGGGTTTTCTCCTTATTGATTCAATTTTTAGGTCTATACAATGATAAATATGTGGTTGAAGTCATGCTCGATTTCTTTTTGACCTTTTATAAGTCAGAGTCTGGTCTGTCAGTTTGTATCAACTTTGATCAATTCCTAGCTGATAATATCCATAAACAGATAGCAAATTTTCACTCCCTGAGACATTTCAGATACTATACCTATTTGTTGAGAATTTTCCTAGAAACGAACAAGAGAGAATTTCTTGAAGTAGCATTTGTGTCAATTGAATGTAAAAGGATTACATTACTTATCTTCATAAACAAAGTCATGTCTAGAGTGTAAGTTTTAAACCTGTGAAGTAAATCAATGCATATAGATTATTAAGAAAAACATAAATTAATCAATGGCTCATACACATAGTACACAGAGATTTACGCTGGAAACCCTTCACCGAGAGAAAACCAGCCTGCCTTGGTGTCTCACCTTTCAACTCGTCATTGTATTAATTTCACCATTCACCATAAAATATATACAATGTTTTAGGTATTTCGTAGCTACCAAAACCCTAATCCCTTAATCGAATCTGGCGTGCCCACACACACACATGCAAAGAATATAACAAATACCCAACACAAAGTTTATAGTTTTATTTTCAATACTAGCCTACCTAGATATTTGGATGACATGAGAAGTTATCTACAGCCAAATCGAGAGAAAAAAGTGGGATATTGGGTATTATTTATGCATTCAACATTAATCTGGGTTTATGGTTGTCATGAATCCCCTTACCTGTTGCCTTTTTTCTCAACTCCTAGAATATTTTCTATTGAATTCATCAGGCATGGAATTATATATGAAATAGAGCATTTCCTGAAGTTGCACAGAGCCTCCAACCTTAAGTTCCATTTTTTCATTGGCCCCTTCATTTTCAAATCCAGATCATTTTTATCTCAAGTTCAAGAAAAGCTCAAAGAGTTTGGCTTTGCACGGTTACAGGGTAGAAGGTATGATCCACACCAAATCATATCCAAGAGGATACAGATGAACAAATAGGCCCCTTGTGAGCATGAACAGTTTTAGGGTTTCGATAAGATGGAAAATCTAGAAG
>JASDQU010109006.1:67191-80118 GCA_032191745.1 Picea mariana | reverse complement strand
GAATCAGTTCACTCTCTCAAAAGCAGGAAAGAGGATGGCATGTTTCTGAAGTGATCTAGCAAAATCCTGTAACAAGGGGCAATGGAGCTTTTTGCTTGAGGTTCTGCGCAGATTTGGGTTCATCTTAGCCTGGATTTATTGCATTTCAAACTGCATATCATCAGCCACCTTTTCAGTCCTAATCAACGGGGACCCGCTCTCTCCTTTCGTTTTCATTATCATGATGGAGGCTCTTGGTAGAACTTTATCTCTACTCAGAAATGAAGGTTTTCTAAAAGGTATCAGCATCTCCCCACCTTTCCTTTTCATTATCATGATGGAGGCCCTTGGTAGAACTTTATCTCTACCCAGAAATGAAGGTTTTCTAAAAGGTATCCGCATCTCCCCAAATTTGTGATCAGTCGATTGGTCACCCATTCCCAATTTGTGTATGATATTTTTCTCATGGGAGCAGCCCAGGTAAAGAAAGCCAAAACATTCAAACAAATTTTGCACGTTTTGGAAACAGCATCTGGACAAGAAATCGGCAAACAAAAATCCAGGATTCTCTTTTTCAAACCCAAATCCAAACATCATATCAAGATTGCAGAATTCATGGGCTTCCAGAGCGAGGAATTCCCAACCAAATATCTTGGCTTCCCAGTCACAACCACTGGAGTTGATAGAATGAAATGGCACTCCATCAACTCGAAGGTCATACAAAGAATTGAATCTTGGTCCAATCGCAGCCACTCCCTGGTAGAATTATATATTGCTCCTCCATCCCGAGTGCCATGCCAATCTTCTTAAACCCCAACTTGATTTCCCCCAAGACAGTGCTCTCTGAAATTGAAGGGAAGTTTAGACACTTTCTTTGGCAAGGAAGCAAAACCAAGAAAAATTCTACCTGTTATCATGGTTGGAAGTAACAGAACCCAAGTGGGCTGGGAGGTTTGGCTTGAAAAACTGACCTAATGAACAAAGCTTTGGCTGCAAAAATGGTATGGAAATTTCTATCATCCCCACAACACTGCGGTGTAGGATCCTAAAGGAGAAATATCTACCTGCAAACCAACCTTTATCCCTTTTACAGGACCAGGTATCAAAAGGATCTGTTATGTCAATATGGAATAATGTGATCAACTGCACGGTCAAGCTAGACACCAAATTGGTGTATAAAATCTCTTTGTTTATGGCACAAGGGACCCCATCAACACATGGATTTGACTGCTAAAATCTACGGAGATGTATATACCCTACCCCTCTGGATACATCTTTAGAAAAACTGTTAAAATCTACGGAAATGTACATATCCTACCCCTAAATACATCTTCAAGAAAATTGTCGTCGAAATGCACTTCCACCTTTTGCTGAAAAGGTGGAAACATGGAGCTATAGGCTGAAAAGTCACATTGATAATAGGATGCATTAAGGCTGCAAAAAAACTGGACATCAAATCAAATAATATTGGAAGTTGACTCTAAGATGATTATAGATTCTCTTCACAATCCTTCTCCAAACTTATCACGGGAAATAGAATCCTGTCACGGAATGGGTCTAGAGACAATTATCAGGTTTTTACTCAATCAGGTTCAAACATGTAAATTGGCTAAAAAACAAAGAGATCAACTCAAGGCATCACTTCTCTGTTAGTGCATTCAGTGATTCTCTGTTAGTACATTCAGTGATGATGCAGAAGAATTGGAAAACTAGTGGATTCAATTGGTGTTCAACAGACTCGTGATTACAGGATGATACCCATCTGATTTCCAGGACTCTCGCCACTCCATCATACAAATACGGCAGAGGCAACCCTCTATTTATTCCCAGTAGCAGAAGCCTTCACCATGAGAGCAGTGCATCAACATCTAGTAGCGCAGGCTGGAGCAGCGTGAGGAGTCCACATTTGGGGAAGTTTTAAGATTGCCCAAGATGCAGTCACAGGAATCATCCTCCGCAGTGCCGTGGGATCCATCCATTGATGGACTCATCGCTGGGATCAATCAGATGGCCATCCGGCTCCACGAGATCAACTCCCATTACAGAGAAACTGGAATGACCCTCCTATAGGAGTTAAGGCCAAGCGGGATGTCAGGTTGCAAGAAATAATGCCCTCTGTCTCATCTGTCAAATGGGAATGACTCGCCAGGTTGCATATATTATTTTTGTCTCTCTGTTTCTAGTTCTGTTAGTTTTTTTTCTAGAATGTCCATCTCCTTTCTACTCAGTTTATGGCAGCCATAGATGGTCTGAATTCTCTCTATGCAGAGCTCTGTTTTGTTTCTCCAGGGATTTGAGCATGAAGAAAATGATGTAACTCAGAAAAACTACATTCTTAATTGCATGAAATAGGGCTGTGCTATGATATGCATTTATGTGAATTTTCTTTACTACTTTCGTTCGTTAAATTAAGAAGGGTGTTTTCTAATTATTGTTGTACAATTTTTTTTAATAGTAGTCATATAAATTTGTATAATTTATTGCTGTTTAAAATTTATTTTTAAATTTAAAAATGGTAATTTTTTTTTAATAGTAGTCATATAAATTTGTATAATTTATTGCTGTTTAAAATTTATTTTTAAATTTAAAAATGGTTTTAAATTTTTTTAGGATATTTGGACCATACAAAAATAATAATTTAAATTTATTTATTTAATAATTTTTTTATTGAATTTAAGATAAATGTCTAAAAAAGAATTAATAAAATGTTTAAACTATCAATAATTTAATGAAAATAAATTATATTATTAAATGTAAATAATTATTTAATTTTATTATAATAATAATAATAATTTATTTTTAAGATCATGGCCAAGCTACACCAAATGGGTATATGAGACCTCCTTGTTTGTGGGACAAGGGGAACCCCCTCCACCCAACGATTTAACTAGTAAAATCCACATACCCTACCCCCTCTAGATTTGAACTTGTAACGTCTTAAGAAGAAACACATGTTCTTAATATATCACATGTGTTCCTTAATATTATAAGGAACTTTATTTATATTTCTTTATTATTTATTTTCATTACATTTTATTTTTGTTTTTTAATAGATATTTTTCTTTCTATTTTTTAACATTATATGTTTTATCAACATTATACTTTAAGTTTTTTTTATATAAGGATTTAATTAATAATATTTTTTTATTTACCCATTTAATTAATAAACAGTTTGGATGATTAGAATGATAGCAAAGCTAAATTGATTAATTAATAAACAATTTGATTGATTAGAATGATATGAAAGCCAAATTTGAAGTGATATTAAGAAATCTATTTTTTTTTAATATAATTTTATTATCCTTTACACAAAATGGTTAGTTTTTGGTTATACTCTTCTTTTGAATAGTATTTTAAAATCATTTGAAAATCATTTTATTGTGCATTTAAAAAATAAATTATAACAAATTATATATATAGTTTTATTGTAAAAAAGTATGTTTTTTTCCAATTTCACAATTATATTAAATATAATTTTGTTTTTATATGGAGAGTTACATTTCGAGAATACATTTTCAGAAAAATATTCCACTATCAATGTTATCCTTAGCCTATATAGTTCTTTCGGCCACCAAAAGTGAATAAACAAAAGTATAGTAAAGCGGGGAGCATTATGATTGTCAATAGTGACAATAAAGAGGGGAAAAAATTTGAGATCTGGTTGTCTTTATACTGTGATATGGAGATCCACAAAAAAGAATCATGTGGTAGCTACCTTCTCTCAGCCTGGATGGATCACTGAGAGGTTGTAGTTGTGGGTCCTAATATAACTTTAGGACATGGGGAGGACCCTCATGCCCATTTACCCAAAGATTATAGGTGATAATGCCAGCTTTTTTCTAGAGGACTTCCTTTGAGAGTGAGTGGACTTCCTCGTTGTACTCTCGATAGGTATGTTTGAAGTTGAGTTCCTGAAGGTAGATTGAAGTTGTCTAATTTTATCCTTCCAACCCAAAAGAGTGGTGACCTGTAGCTTTCCCTTGTTGTTCACCCAGTATATGACTATTCTGGAATCCCCATACAGTTGTAGCACATCAATGTTTAATCTAGAAGCCAGGTGGAGCGTAGCCCAGGCACCCAATAATTCATCCCTAGTGTTGTTGCTCGAGCCACAATTGAAAGTCCATCTACATTGTGAATTCGATGAGGTACTAATCAAGCCCCCTGCACCACTCTGCATGCCATTAGACTGTGCTACTCCATAGAACCAACCAGTGGGTATCTCCTCTAGAATAAGAGGCTTGGCTTTGGTCTTTGTAATCTCTTTTCTTGGGTGAATGGCTATCCAGATTTTGAGCATACCAAGAGTTTTGTAGGCGACTGTGCTTGTAGATGGAATCCCATTTTCAAATAGTTTTTTGTTTCTTTCTAGGCACATGAACCAGCAGACTAGGGAGGGAGGTTTTGATAGTGACATTCCCTTTTTTACCAGATATCATAACAGGATGATAAATAGAGCCCATCCCAAGCAGTGTTTATATTAAGATCAACAATGATACTGTCCCCAACTAGTCAAGTGAAGGGGCACTTGATAAAGAGGTGCATCACAGTCTCTTCGTCTCCATTGCACAGTGGGCAGATAGTGGGGCAAAAAATATGTTATTATATTTATATTTACATATACATATATAAGGAGAATAGAAAGCTAAAACTTAAGATAAAAGAATAGAAGAACTTTTATTGTATTTGGATTGTGCAATCTCAATAATTAATATTTGCAATTTCAATAATTTTTCGAATTTTTTCACTAAATTCTACATAAATAAAACTGGTCAAAAAAATGTTCAAAATGATCCAAAAAATAAAACGTTTAAACTATGTTAAAAACAATCAATTTGTTTTCACTTTGAGGCGATATATATCAATTAGTATTTCTTTTAAAAATATATTAAACTTTGGTGGTTCCCTTTTTTGCATGGTCTAAATATTTCACTTTTTGAATATTTTTAGGGTATATATTTCGGACCAGTTGTACCCAAAATTTGATCTGAAATTTAGAAGAATTTTTGGAATTGTAGATATAAATTGAGATTGCACAATCCTAATGGAATAGGTTTTTTTTTCCAGGTCATTGAATCCATTTACTCCTTAAGTAAGGAAAAATTGCAATTTCACCAACAAAATTAGATAACCAAATAGTTACTAGAAAAAAATTAAAAAAATAAAAAAAAATATTTAAACTTGTCCTATATATAAGTGTTTATGAAACTATTGAGTAAATAAATAGATAAATGCAATCTTTTTATAATTATATTTTATATAGAGAAAGAAATTGCTAGGGTTTGGAGCAACTGCAAGCTAGGGTTTGGCAGTCGCGGCCATAGCAAAGGACAACATGAGCACCAAAGGGGGGGGTAAGGGTACCTCCTCATACAAACAGGTAGTGGTGGACAGAGGGAAAGGGCCAAGAGGTGTAGTTTTCAAGGCACCAATGACAGGCACCTTAGGATCAGACCCAGAAAAAGGTTGGGAAAGGAACCAAGGCAAAAGCGAGTGCATGGGAGAAGACTCCAGAGAAACTTAGAGTGAGGTGCAAGACATAGTGAAGCCCAATGGGACAGAAGGGCGCAACCCGTGCAAACCCAAAACAATAATGATACCCAAGGTGATACTGGAGGATCCGCAAACGCAACTCTACAGGGACTAGATGAAGACGTATACGCTAATATGTAAGTTCATGTGTTTATGGCCCACAGAAAGAACGTTGCGCAACTGGATTAAATATCAATAGAAGCCAAATGGATAAGTGGAGCTCCACCTGGGCTCGAAAGGCTTCTTCTCAGCAGTATTCATGAACCTAGAGGACAGGGATAGAGTCTTTGAGGGAGGTCCATACTTCCACGCCTCAGCGGGACTGTATATGCAACCATGGAAGGAAAATTTCTCCCCAGAAAAAGAGACTTTCAAAAAGGTGTCGGTCTGGCTGAGATTTTATTCCTTACCCTTAGACTATTGGTTTCCCTCTACTTTCGAAGCAATAGGAAACAAGCTGGGGAAATATGTGAAGACCTCAGAAGCCACCCTAAAAGGGAGATATACATCTTACGCAAGAATCTGCATAGAGATGGATGTGTCTGGACCACTCCCATAAGCCATAAGTCTGGAATTCAGGGATGAGGAATGGATCCAAAACATAGATTATGAATAGATCCCCTTCAGATGCAAAAGATTCCATGAACATGGCCACCTGATCAGAGAATGCTCTCTTAATAAAAAAAAGGAAGCAGAAAACCCCAAACCACAGTAGGATGAGGATGGGTTTATAAAACCGAACCCCATAAGCAGAGTAAAACCCCAAGAGGAAATAATCCGGAGACCCGGAATAAAACGTAAGGAAGGGACAAAACCAATAAAGGGGCAGAAGACGAAAAGGATTTGGCAAAAGCTCAAGAAGTCAGAGAACAAGCAACAAACGAGCCCACCGATTGGCCAAGTAACAAGAAGGAACAAGGGAGTTGCGCAACCCCGATGGATGGAGAAACCAAAGACGACAACACCCCCATGCAAGAAGCAGAGGGAGATGCGGAAATGACCCTGAGCGAAGTAGGCACAAAAGATCCTGATCTACAAGACCTTGTGGAAAAGGAAGGGATAGATCTCCCGAACATATTGGAGCAATGGAAAAGACAAGGAGTAGACAACGTACCAACAAAGAAGCTTGATCGCATTCAATACCTGTTACTCCTAAGGGAGGAGGCCAAATCTAGAGGACTAAAGCGCACACACGGGGAGATAGGACACCTAGGAGTCAAAGCCGGTGAGGGACAACCGCAACTCTCACCCAAGAAGACGAGGAGGAAAAAAGGCAGGAAATCAAATAATGTAGTGCTACAGGAGCTTGGAGCACTACTGATAAACTTAGGTAAGATCAAGAAACTCTTCCCCAACTCCCCCCCAACATGTTTAAATGAAGGTTATAACTTGGAATATAAGAGGCCTAAATATCCCGAGAAAGCAAAGAATCCTTAGAAATAGACTAAAGCAGGAACCACTGGATCTTTGTTTCATTCAAGAGACAAAATGCACTACAGACAGAATGGAGGCAATCAGTAAACACCAATGGCGCAAGTACAAGATGGTGGCTATCGAAGGCCACCAAATGGTAGGAGGTATTCTCACCTTGTGGAACCCACAAGTATTGAGCCTAATAGCAGCTGAAGCGACCATGCACACCCTTACAGTTCGCATGCAAATCATTGGAAACATAGAGGTGATTCTATGCACTAATGTGTATGGGCCCCAGGTGTCAGAGGAAAAGAGAGGAATGATACGAGACCTAGAAGACCTTAAAAACCAATCCAACAACCTCCAATGGACACTGGCAGGGGACTTCAACATCATCACGTCACTTGCGGAGAAAAAAGGAGGTACAAGAAGATTGGATAGGGATGCGGAATAATTCTCAAAGTTCATAGACACAGCGGAGATGGTAGACCTCAAAACTAATAATGGTCAGTTCAACTGAACAATAAACGGATGAACCGGTATCAGGTAGCAACAAGACTCGACGGATTCCTAGTATCAGAGTCAATCATTATGCAGGGGCTAACCTTAGATTGCAACATCCTTCCCTGGGGGGGATCTGATCACTGGCCAGTGAAACTGGAAGTAGGCTTCCAAACCACACCAAAGAATAGACCCTTCAGACTTGAGAAATTCTGGATTGAACACCCGACTTTCAAGGAAAGAATCAAACAGTGGTGGCGGGAGGAGCAACCAGAGCAAGGGACAAGGATGTTCAAACTCTTTAAGAAACTAAAGTACATCAAATATAAGCTCAAGGAGTGGAACAAGGACACTTTTGGGAATATAAACCAAGAGAAAAACAACATAGAAGAAAAAATGAAAAAACTCCAGGAAACCTGCATTTCAGAGGGATATACGGAGGATCGAAACAAGACCCACAAGTGACCAATGACGCCTACGGGGGGAAACTCTGGTGGCATTGGGTCAAAGAAAATACTACACCATGGGTAAACCTGTGGAAGGAAAAGTATGCCCCGGACATATGCGACCAGGACAGAATCCACTTCAGAGGCACCAAGGAAGGTTCAACCATCTGGAACCTAGCCTGGCGCAACAAAGCCTGGATTTAGACACACAGCTTTTAGGAAGTAAGGAATGGCAGAACAACCAGATTCTGGGAGGA
This sequence comes from Picea mariana, assembly GCA_032191745.1. Lineage (NCBI taxonomy): Eukaryota > Viridiplantae > Streptophyta > Pinopsida > Pinales > Pinaceae > Picea > Picea mariana. The sequence goes on along the minus strand of JASDQU010109006.1, from coordinate 71,990 downwards.
CGCCTGGTAACAGGAACCTAGAATGGAGAAACCGAACAGGGAGGAACTCCAACAAGAGCTAATCACGCAAGGTAAAACCAGAGTCTACCATTACTGGAAATAAGAAACAGATCGCAACAAATGGAGAATCTGGGACACTCTCACTCCACAGAATAGAGACCAAACCGCAAAAACAATAAAAGAAATGGATGAGGAATTGGGGATACAAAAAATAGCTATCACGGAAGGACATGACCAGCTGAGATCATATGGGCAATATGGAAGGAAAGGAACTGGCGCATCTTCAGGAACCAAAGCTGGCCGGAAGGGAAGATCAAGGAAACAATAATCGCCATGACAAGAGAAATGGTACAGAGCCACAACTTCCATACAGGAAGAGTGCAACTCACAGACCAGGACTCCCGAATCCTAGAAGCCTTCCACCTAAAAGACAGATGCAACCCCAATCAAGTAAGATGGCCACTGCAACTCCAAGTAGGTGAGCGCAACTAGAAACCACCACCAATAGGCTCCCTCAAGCTAAATTTCGAAGGGGCGTCGAAACATAACCCAGGACAGACAAGAATGGGAGGAGTAATCAGGGACAGTAAAGGAAATATCATCCGGCTATACGTTGGGAGTCTAGGAAACTCAACCAACAATGTCGCAGAATGCAAAGACCTGGAGACCGAAATCAAGATTCTCAGCTGGGAAGGGATGAAAAATGCCATAGTGGAAGGAGATTCCACGCTGGTTATCAACACAGTAAGGAGACTCCAAAACGGTACCAGAGTGGGCAAAATTCAGAGGCACTGGCGCTTGGCACATTCCCTGCAAAAAATTTGGGAGCACTTGCAGACGGGGATCACATTGGAGTTGCGCTGGGTACGGAGGTCATCAAATGGACTGGCGGACATAATTTCTAACAAGGGGGTCGACAAGGAAGGACCAGAACTGGACACTATCTGGAGTAACATCCTGAATGATCAGTTCCGAATAGACTGCATCCAATGAGCGGCAAAAGACTACAACGAAAACGGAAGTATAGACGACCACATCGAGGATGGAGGCACGGGAATAATTGAAGGGCACGTAGGATCCAGGCAGAATTCGATAGCCCACCACTCAAACACGAGTTACAATGCAGATATAGGTCACACAACAAGAGGAGGTACGACACCACGACACTGTCAATAGGAAGAAGTACAGGGGTTGTCCGTGGGAAAACAGAAAAGATAATCAGCAGGCAGAAAAGGACGAAGAACAAAAGGATTTTCCATGGCCAAGTATGGGTACACCTCACCCAAGTACAGGTACATGGAGTGGTAATGGTTTTCGTACAACATGCAGGGAAATGGATTGGCGCAGGGATTACGGCAGAGATACCAAGAGCACACTCTCTGAAACATTGAAAAAGGACCAAAAGGTACACCTTTATGAGAGGCCCATGATTTCCAGGACGAGCCTACAGCTGGGGAGATCCCATAAAAGAAGAAACATCAGGAATAGCCACAGACCAAAGATAAGCAATTACAGAGGCCATCTTACATACCAGGAAGGGGTGAATAGGAACAGGAGAAGAACCCAAAGAAGAAACTAGCACAAACAAGACAAGATGGTATGAATGAAGAAAACCCATAGTAATAGAGGCCCCCAGGGGAAAGAACCTCCGCCAAGCGCCCGGAGGATTACAAGGATGGAGCAAGCGGCCAGAGAAGACAAGGGTACCTTTCTCACGTAGGTCAATCCAAAGGGCAAAGCGATCATCAATAGGTGGGAGAGATAAATCAACACCACACGCAAGGGAAAATCCTGGATGGAACTAATTCAAGAAGTGGATGGGATAAGAGACCCAAGGGACACACAACCCAGAACAACCCTCTACCACAAAATGATGGAGGAGGCCTGGAGAACAAAAATGTGGATAGGCAAGATGAGTCCTGACCGGAAAGAGACCAGCAAGGAGGAAATTAGGGACCAAAAGAAGGTGCTCATAGAAATTCTGAGTCACCTCAGCAACCTGCAGGGTAGTGCAAAAATACTAGCTGAGGACCAGAGGAGCCAGAAGGAAAAAATGGAATGAATAGCAGGCCAATTCCACCTTTACCTACGCTATGTCCACCACATGGACATCACTCCAGCAGACTGGAGCGGAACACCAGCTTGTATCAGAAAGAAGCGCATGGTGGAGCAGAGGAAGGAGAATGAGGCTAGAAACGATGGAGACAAAAGGCATCCCATCATCCTAGGCTAACATAGGATCAACCCCTGGTCAAGTTGTATTCAATGTAGAAGCTACCCCTTTTTTATGGTTATGTCTTTTGTATATGTTATGGTTCAATTTATCAAACTGGTCTTCAGAGGACTAGGTCGGTTTCCCATGGTGGCGGCCCAACCCTCCCCCTGCTATCTTAGACAATGCAACTCCAGGATCCCTGATCTGGTTTCCTTTTTGGCAGATCAAAAGACTCCCCTTTTCTTTTTTGTATCATAACTTCTCTCAGTAATATAGGAATTCGCACTCACTTACAAAAAAAAAAAAAAATTATATTTTATATAAGATAAAATTTTGTTTGAATTTTCATGCATTTTTTTCCTTGAAAACTATATTCCAACAACTGGAAGCCAAGGGCCCTGGAGATAGACAACTGAAGATCCTGTGACATATTCTAGCCAAAATTTTGACTCTTGTTGTTGTTTATCTTTCCACCGGAGGCTGAGAGAAAAATATCTAGAACCCTCTTGAATCTTTTGGCAATTATGACTAAATCATCCCCTAAGAGGAGAGTATCATCAACAAATTGTGAATGGTTGATTTCATTTACTCCACACACCAAATGAAAACCAGGGAGGTGGCCCATACGACACTCAACTTCCAATTTTTTGCTCGGTGATTTAGCCATTAAAATAAAAAGAGAGGGGGAGAGAGGGCAGCCTTGATTCAAACCCCTGCTGGAGTGAAAAAATTGGGTTGATCTACCATTAATCGTTGGAGAAATACAGGGGATCCGATACAGGCTTGAATCCATTCAAAAAAGGTTTCCGAGAACCCAAATTTTTGGAGGACAGAGAAGAGAAAATAATGTTTTACTCTATCAAAGGCATTTTTCATATCTAGTTTTATAACCATCCCTTTTTCTTTATTGATGTGGCTTGTGTGGATAACCTCTTGAGAAAGAACTATATTGTCTATAATTTGTCAATTTTCCATGAAACCCTCTTGATTTTCAGATATTAGCTTAGGAAGAAGCGGCTTGAGTCTGTTGGCTATAGTTTTTCTAAGGACTTTATAAGCGGAATTGTAGAGGGAGATTGGTCTGAACCTCGAGAAGTTAGAAGGATTGATCTCTTTGAGTATTAGATATGGGAAGGTAGAGTTTGTTGATCCATCCACCCTTTTTTTCCTAAGAGTGTAGTTTAGCATTTTTTTCAAATCATATTTGATTGTTTCCCAAAATATTTTAAAGAAGTGGATGGAAAAACCATCAAGTTCGGGGGCTTTGTCCTGACCAAAACCCCAAATGGATTGAGAGATTTTCTCTTCGTTGATTTCTAGAAGAAGGAATTCATTCTCTTCTTCTGATATATAGGTTGGAATATTTTCCAACATTGCTTGCTTGTTCATCTCATTTCCCTCCTCACTTTCTTGTGTATAAATATTTTCATAGCATTGAACTGTTGATTCCTTAATCTGATCAAAGTTGTCCATGGTTTTCCCTGTTTCCAATTGTATTTTTTGGACTTTATTTTTGTGGCTTTTGTACTATTACTACTTGTGGAAAAATGAGGTATTCAAATATCCTGATTGCAGCTACAAACTTTAGGATTGAAGTCTCCATTCCTCTTCTTATTTCTAAAAGGTCGAATGTAGATTTTTATAGGCTTCCCTTTCCAGTTGCAAAGAATTTTCCATCACCTCCTGGTCTTCCATTCCTTTTTGAATAGACTCAAGTTCAACATTCTTGAGGCTCTTTCCTTGAAGGGGGGTGGTTTAAGAGGAATTTTTCCATGTATTTAGCACCCACTTTATAGCTCCTAGTTTTCTTTCCCAAAAAAAATTGGGGGATCCTTGGATTGAATAATTCCATGTTTCTTTGAGAAGGGAAATTACAGAGTCATTGTGGAGCCAAAAGGGGTTGATGTGAAAGGGAATAGGACCAAATTTCTAAAGGGGGGTCGATGAAAGAGAAATGGGTTTGTGATCAAAGAGTGCAGAAGTAATGATGTTGAAGGAAATGGAGAGGGGGAGGAGAAGGAAATTGTTATGGATGAGGAAACGGTCCAGGCGAGTTGTGATATAACCAGGTCTCGCACGCTTGTTGTTCCATGTATACTTTCCTTTAATTGGGTTAATATATTAGAGGTCCCAATTTGAGATAAGATATTTCATATTTCCATGCATTGGGTCTTGGACACAATTACCTCCTCTTTTTTCTGAGTTTTGAAGTATCGTATTAAAATCTCCAGCTACTATACAAGTCATTGTGTCCATATTTTCTTTGGCATCAAATAAATAGTTCCAACATCCAATTTTATCCACGTATCTAGTAGGCATGATAATAGAAAATATAACCATATTATTTGTAACATAGAATAGTAAGGATCTAATTATTATAGCATAAAGTTACCTCGAGTTCAGTTTGTGTCATATCCCATAGGGTCATGATGCCTCTTGATGCCCCAATTGAACATATTGCAATTTTATCACCATTTTACATTACTTTTTTCCCTATTTGAACTGATTCTGATTCCTCCATTTTAGTCTCCTGGAGGAGAATTACAAAAGGCTTCTCATATTTGAGTAGGCCTATGAGAGCTTC
>JASDQU010109006.1:29975-41560 GCA_032191745.1 Picea mariana | reverse complement strand
GATAGTTCAGTTTTCATTCATTCTTCAATTCATTAAAAGCCTAATTCTCTTTTATGACAGTAGGGTCCTATTGTAGACCACAAGATTCAAAGTTGACTTACATCATTTAGACACTTGTTTTCAGAGGTGTTGATCTATCTTTCATAGTCCGTGTAGACTTGTCTATTTATGAATTAAATTTCATGATTGATGAAGGATATTGTGCAGAGTCGAGTGGGAAGCAATATGTGGCAAGCTGATATAGCTTTTAAAGTTCAATTTTTCGCTTTCTTTCAGAAGTCCTTTTGTATGGTTTTCATCGAGGACATCTAAGTTTGACTTTGGTCCAAACTTCCTCAGGGATTTTTGTAAAGAGAACAATTCTTTTGTTTTCTTGGAATGAAATAAGCGATTGTTATTCTGTCTCATCTGTGTTAATATGTGACTTGGTATTTTTTCTTTTGTCTCCACATTTACTTTTGCATCTGTTATATTCAGAAAATTATATAAAAATGTTGAATTTTACAGAAATATTATATTTTTAAAAATCAACCTAAGACCTTGTAACTAATACTTGTGGATTAGGAAGCAAATTTTGAGGCTATAAACATAGGTTTTTATTCTCGTCTATCTTTCCTTAGCCAAGCAAGATCTGAAAATGATTGAGTAAGATTATTTCATATATTTTCTTCAACATCCAACACATTTGCAACCTACTCATCTATGCCAACATATTATAGCTTTATGGCTCCTCTCTGCACCATATAACAAATGTAGTGATACCATATTTCTATGTGCTTCGACTTGTCATGGAACACAGGGTTCTCTGTCATCTTTATGTAGCTCTAGTTATCACATAGAATCACAGTTGCTTCCATCTCCAGATCAAATAGACCTGTCAACAACTTTCGTAGCCATATGGCTTCACAACTGACAGAACATGCAGCAATGTATTCTCCTTCTATTTTGTTGAGAAAAATACTAGATTGCTTCCTACTCTTTCATGAAGTCATGGATGACCCCAGACTGAACCAACATCTTGAAGTTCTCTTTCTATCATAAACACTTCCAGCCCAATCTGAATCAGTATAACCAATCAATCTGAAGTCATGATCTCCATTATAACAGAGACCAAAGTCCAACGTACCCTTAAGGTATCTCATCACATGTTTTGCAGCAACAAGGTGAACACGTCTGGGTTCTACCAGATGTTGACTCAATGTGTTCACAAAAAAACATATATCTGGTCTGGTATTCGTCAGATACATCAACGATCTAATGATCTGTCTGTACAGTTTTAGCATCAACCAATTCTGACGAAGTATCAACTAGGAGCTTCAACTTTGTTTCCATGGGTTTATTAATGGATTTACACTCCAACATGTCAAGCCTCTTCAGTATTTCAACTGCATACTTCCCTTGGTTAAGGAATATCTTCTCTGAGCTCTGCCAAACCCCAAGACCTAAGAAATAGTGCATTAGGCCGAGGTCTTTCATCTCAAATTCTGCAGTGAGCTTCTTCTTACAATCAATGATGAGATTTTCTTCTCCAGTTAAGAATAAGTCATCCACATACAACAGTAATATAATTGGATCATCATTCATAACCTTTAATTAAAGGTTAGATTCAACTTTACTCTTGGTAAAGCCCAAGCTCGTCAGGAAACTATCAATACTTCCATACCAATGTCTAGGAGCTTACTTCAATCCATACAGAGCCTTCTTCAACCTGCAGACATGAGTCTTTATGTATTCAACTTCAAACCCTTGGGGTTGATCTATATACACTTCTTCTTCAATGACACCATTTAAGAAGGTTGTTTTCACATCCATCTGGTGTAACTTCCACTTCATCTTAGCTGCAAGGGCTATGATGGTTTTGATAGAAGTGTATCTGGCTACATGAGTAAATGTCTCTTCATAGTCAATTCCTTCCTTTTGAGAAAATACACGAGCTACAAACCTTGTTTTATATTTCTCAATACTTCCATCAACAACATTTTTTTATCTTGTATATCCATTTGGAAGATACCACATCTTTTCTCTTCGGTCTCAAAACTATTTCCCATACATCATTATTTATAATGGACTGGTATTCTTCTGTCATGGCATCTGCCCATTCTTTTTTCTGAATGGCTTCTTCAAAGCTAGTAGGCTCATTCTCTATGAGGTCACACATCAAATCCATATAACTAGAGAATGGCTTAGGTTTCTTGACTTTTCTCATGGTTCCTTCTAGGGCACAATACTTCTCTCCATATTAAATTAGTTCCCTCGCCCAAGTTGGCTTTCTCTTGTGAGAGATTGTCATTTGGGGAGGTTCTTGAGATTTTATCATGTCACGGTCTTTTGGAATCTCCTCATCAAGGGAAACTGTGACTTCCCTCACTGGTTCTGCAACTCTGAGAGCTACATGTTCTTCTTCATATACTTCTTCAAGTTGGCATTTCCTTGATTTCTTGAGTGTTGCATCTTCATCAAAGGTTACATCACTATTGATCTCAATATGATGGTAACATGGTATGTAAATTTTGAAGGCCTTAGAGACATCACAATATCCAACAAATATTCCCTTCTTTCCTGAAGGATCCAACTTGGTTCTCTTCTCTTTTGGAATGTGTAAAAACACTGGACAACCAAATATTTTGAGATGAATTACTTCTGGCTTCTTTCCGGAGAACATTTCTTCGATGGTTTTGAACCCAAGTGCACTATGGGATAATCTATTTTGTACATACACTATTGTTCTTACTTCTTCTTCCCATAAGTGCATTGAAAGATCTTGATCATGGATCATAGTCTTCACTGCTTCCATTATAGTTTTGTTATTTCTTTCTACTACACCATTTTGTTGAGGATTGTAGGGAGTGGTGAGCTCCCTTTTAATCCCAACATCTCTACAAAATATTACAAAATCTTTTGAGGTGTATTCTCCTCCATTATTTGACCTGATTATCTTGATTTTTCTTTCAAAAAGATTCTCTATCAAGGCTTTGAATTCCTTGAATTTACCAAACACTTCATCTTTCGATTTCAAGAAGTAAACCCAAGTCTTGTGAGAATAATCATCAATAAATTACACATAGTATACATACCCACTAAGAGAGGTGGATGGAATTGGGGCACATACATCTGAGTGGATGAGCTCCAAGACTCCTTATGCTTTACTGTCACTCTTCGGGAAAGGATTCTTGATGTTCTTTCCTTGTGCACATCCCTTACACACACCTTCATGATCAACCTTGAAATATGGTAGACCTGTAACTGCCTTGATCACATATGGTAAGGCCTTGTATAAATTGATGTGAGATAGTCTTCTATGCCAAAGTTCACATGGAATCTCAATGGAGTGAATCAAGGTTGCATCAGTGAAATTTTAATTTATACAGGCCACCTTCTTCTGTTCCAATAACAATTGCATCTTCTATGGTTTTTCCTTTAGGCCACATGAGGACTTCACCATCTATGAATGCAACCCTCAAGCCTTTCTTATCTAACGCTGAGATAGAAAGCAAATTCTTCGTCAAACCTAGTACATATAGTACATCCTTCATCTTCATTGGGGTCCCCGAATCAAGTTTGTAATTGGACTCTCCCACTCCTTTGATAGGGTACTAGTAATCATATCCAAGTGTAAATTTATGGGGAAAGTTATTTTTTGTAAGGCTAGAGAGAATGTTTCTTTGACCTGTCAAGTGCTTGGAAGTGCCACTATCTATGAGCCAAGTATCCTCACCAGGTGACACTGATCCTGAGAGGGAAAAGATTAATACATAATCTTCAATCTTTTCTTTAATCATCTTTGTGGGTGGCTCTTCATCTTCAATTGTATGGGCATGGTGCCTTTTGTTTCTCTTATTATATTATTCTCTTCTAGCTGGACAATTCTTAGCAATATCTCTCATCTTGTCACAATGGTAACATTGGTAGGATCAGAAATCCTTTTCTCTTCTTTTACCTTTCTGAAACTTCTGTAATCTCCTTGGAGGGTGAGATTATTTATGGATGAATCTATTTGGGGAGTGAGACTCATTATGTAGATGGGTCTCCTTCTTGAAGTGAGACCTTCTCTTTCCTCATTTAGCATGAGCATTTAGGGATTGATCTTCATCCCTTAATAGTACTTCTTCTTGATTAGATACTCTTGCTTCTTCTTGAACACATTCTTCCCAAAGACTATCAAATTGAAGTTTCTCCTTTCTGGCACAAATGGTTTGGATGAATGCATCCCAAGGTCTTGTGATACCATTAAGAGTTGTCATTATGGGTTCATCTTCATCTAGGGTATCTCCAATTGCTTCTAGTTGTTCCTTGAATTGAGATATTCTAGAGAAATATTCATGAATTGTTTCTCCTTTCTGCCACTTTGTATACTTGAGTTGAGTTCTCAAGTTCAACTTTTGGTTAATGTTTTTTCCTTCATACAATCTAGTTAGGGCATAAAACATTTATTTTGGGGTATTCTTAGATGCCACTTGAGGGATCAAGTGATCTTTGATAGAGTCTGCAATGATTCTTTTGGACCTAACCATGTCCTTCTGGTACTTTGATTTAGTTGTAGCATCTGCAGGTTCTAGTACATTTTCTTTGATGAATATTGCTAGGTCATTCTCTTCAAGAATGAGTGAAATCCTATACTTCTAGGCATGAAAGTTATCCACACCTTCTAACTTGTTAACAAACTTGGTGCTTGTAGACATCTTGACCCGGAGCTAGAAAAATGACCAAAAAATGAAAGTGCTCAGAATTTAGATCTGAACTTACCAGGAGGTGCACTTTGGCTGAGGCAAGTAGCCTGGTGCAGTCAGTTTTCTGAAAATCCAACTTTGACCCCTTGACACTGAGCTTGTGAAAATCTAGACTGGTACTTCTGGTACTGGTTCTGGTTTCCTAGTTTTCTGGTACCAATGAAAACTAGAGTTTCACTTTCCGGGAGTTCTGTCCACTGAAAAAGTGCGCTCAATCTGCCAATGAGTTCGTTGGGCTAGGGTGCACTTCCCTAGAAGTTTTTAGGATGAAATTCCTCTTCAAAAAAAATCCCTACTTTTATTGTACGACAACATTGACGTTTTTGCTTATCTAGTGAAAGGTGTTCTCTTCAACTTAGCTCTGATTCCATGTTAATTTTAGAGCAGCTATTAATTTTCTTTTCAATTTACTAGAAAATAATATCATATGCAAGATCACTAAGAGAAACACAATCACAAGATACACATCATTTATCCTGGGAAACCCTCAAGGGAAGAAAACCTAACAAAAACTTCCTTAATATAGATATCCAATAAAATGTTGAGACAATAAACCAAAACACTAGAGAATATCCAACACTGAGAAATGCACCTCTCTCTTCCTTCTTCAGGCAACTGGCAACTGTAACTTCCTTCAAACTTGCACACTGGATGAGTGAGCTGAGTGAGTGAATGAATGAGGCGCTAGCCTCTCTTATTTACACTAGTTGGCAGGCGCTAGGGAGGTGTCTCTTCACTGGGTAGGGCCGACTTCTTCACTTAGTGGCTAAAACCACTTTAATTAGGCMTGGGGGTCGAATTCTTAATTAGCATGATATAATTAGGGTTTGACCAATCCACAAAAGGGGATTTGGTCATTTACAAAGCCCGACAAGATCAATCCACAAAAGGGGATTGATCTAATTAATAATAACTCAATAATAGATAGAATACTCTTTGCAGTTACAATATTTCAACAAGAGCCAAGGTGAACAGATGGCTCTTTGGTCGAGAAGGTATTTAATGATAAGTCTATTATGTTTTCTCTTCATTGCAATGAGAAATTGAAATTGAAATTAGTTTATTATATATATTGCAAGTGTTTTTGTTAGTATATGCATGTGGAAAATCAAAGATCATGGTTGTTATTATCATATATGAGGCAATTTCGTTTTCTCGCAAATACAAAAGTTTGGTGGTCAGAGATTCATTTTATATGCCCATGCACTAATTGCAAGTTGAACCTATCTTGTCTATTATCATGGCCTTCTAGATCACTCCTTACACAGATAGATTCCAAGATATTTTTTTAATGATATTCCATTTGCTAGAGTTTTTCTAGCAAAGGTTTTTTTGTCAGTAATCAAAACACACACTTAAAAAAATGATGTGGCCCAGAATACTGACTTCGCATAATGAGTATTTTTTTGGCAATAACTTGAGTTTGTGAGTACATGATTTTTGCATGCTCAGGTGCACATAGTAGAAATTCAACATCTTAGCATATGGAGTTTTAGAAGAACACCCATTATAACAATGCAATCATCAAGATTTGGTTAAGAGTGGTTGTATCTAAGATCTGGAGAGAACTCATCGAGGCACCATCAATTTGACAATAATCCTCAATCTGACAATGATCTACAACCAACGATCTTAAGGTTGAGCACCAACAATCCACCTGTGATAGGCACCAACTGCCAAAATGAAGCAAATTCCCACCATAAAAGGGAGGAGATCTACCTCTTCAATGATTTCTATTCAATGCCTCCTTAATGATCTCATCCATGGATCTTCCTTCAAGTCCCACAATGATCTGCAACAATGTGAATATAGTGAAGATTTGTGATATAAGTCTAATGAATCCATCTTAATCTAGAGAAGCAAGTTCCTCAAATTCTTCTCACACAATTTTCATACAACAAACACAAAACAAAATAAAATTAGCAATTTGAAATGTGAATTGAACGTGTGGTGAACCCGACGTGAAACATGGTGAAATCTCTCATCATGTGGTCAACACCTAAATTTAGAATTGGTATGGTTCACCCCTTTAAGCCCCATCAATCACCTTCCACTCAAGGTATATATGCTCTCCATCCAAGATATTACCGTGAGTTCAATTTGTCCATTTATGAATGCCCAATGCCACATTTGGTAATATCATTATCCCACACCCACCATGTAAGGCATATTATTGTTATTAGTCCCTGTCGGTGGCAATGCAGGGACTCTAGCATTCAATCCTTCGTTGACTTAGTATTAATCTGGTCTTTGACTATTCTTTTTTTCCAAATCTCTGATGTTTGAGATAAAAAATTCAAAGTTTTTTTTTTATATAATAAAAAATCTTATTCTTCGTAATCCTATTGGACAATATATATTGAAGTCTTATTGCAGGCTTTTTCCCAATGCTTTATTTTTCATTTATGAATCTTCCCAATGCTTTATTTTTCATTTCTTCATAAAGTTCTTCCCATCTTCCGCAAGTTTTATTTTTCGTTAGTCTTACTAACACATGCAATTTTTCCAATTTTTCATTTTAACCTATGTTTGTTGCTTTCTGCATTTAAGTTGCATTAACATTGTGTGTCAGCATTTAACATGCATTAACACTCCTGCTCTATCATGTTAGTTCCTTCAAGGAAATTTCAATACAGTGACATAACTCCACCGCCTTGAGGTAAATTTCAATGCATTGACATAGCAAAACCATCACCTTGCCAAACAAACACCACCTTTTGCCTCTTGGTATAGTCTTGTCGTTTGCCTCTTGGTATAGTCTTGTACCTGAATATAGTTTCACCTATATTGGAGAACCCAATCTTTGTTAGAAAACGCTCACCTGTATTGGAGAACCGGTCTTTACTGGAAAACACTCACCTGTATTGGAGAAGGCTCAAAATGACCCAATTCTCTCAACTTTGAAGTAGTGGATAACATCAAAAACAACCTGGAGAAAGCATGTCCCGGCGTGGTCTTATGCGCTGAGATTTGTGATTCAATAGTCATTGTGAGTATATGTTTGTGTCATTATTCATTCACATTGAGTCCTTATATTTGCACCAGCCAAACAAGGCGCTTTAAGGGGTAAACATTCTACATTTAACAGTGAAGTTATATTAAATCTAATATTTCCTGTAAACATATCAAATAAATATTTCCGAGCAGGGACTACGTTGCATAGCAACACTTGTTTCTAATCATAAGTTGTTCACACTTTTTAATAAATAATTTGGCTTGGTGTTCACACTTTTTAATAAATAATTAAAAGAAGCCGTGCACTAGTTTGAAATAGTGTTCATGTAAAGTGGGGGACACTAATAAAATTTTAATCTTCATTTTTTTAAATATGTCAAAGCCATTGGTACATTTTTTAAAACATGTCAAAACAAATCTTAAAAAGATTTGTGTTTTGTTTTATTTATTCAATATTCATTGGGAAATAAATGAGTTTTTCCTATCAAATTTTGAAACATTTGACAAATTTTGTAAAAAAAATTGTAATTTAAAAACTAATGTATAACATTCAATTTTATGAGAATTGATTAGAGCTAAGTGCAAAGGTTAATCAATGTATTTTTTATAAGATTATAAGTGGGTTAAGGTCAAGCCTTTATAGTTCTTTTTTTGAGTGGAGAGTGAAGTGTGTAATGCAATGTTTGTGGTGTCTCTCATATGATTATCTCATCGGTTTAATTAGTACAACCATTCATATAAAATTCTTTCAAAGTAAAATTTTGGAGTAAAAAGACAAAAACAATTAAACATTCAACAAAACACGACATTTATTCAATCACACACAAAGGCTAAGAGGATGTAACAAGAAGGCTAAGAGTTGGTTGTTCCTCTACACTCGATGCAAAATTTTCAAAAATTCAAAAGTCGTAATCATTTATGGTCCATGTAAAATATGCTTCAATTGGTACATGAGTCATGTGATCCATAGTCTTGAATTGAAGTGTATTTTAAGTTAATAGTTTGTTGAGTCTTTGAAATTGAAGCATAATATTGAATCATTGAATTGTAAAAGGGTTGAAGTTGCAAACCCTTTCAAAGTCAAAATTCAATTGTGCAAATTGTCATAAAAACCTGCTTGAAATTGAATAAGGAGGTCATTTTTATGAAAATCTAATCACTCTAAAAAAGAACATTTTGGGGTGCATGATCGGTAGTATCCAACACCCTAAGGTTGTTAGTTCCCAGTTCAAGTAAGCATGACACAAGTGATGGATAAAATCATGGAATAGTTTGCCTTATTAGAAACATTGCTTGAAACAACATAATGCACTTCAATCACAATACCCAATAGTACATTGGAACATCTTATCACATGTTTGCAAGTCATGCAAACAAAAGTCAACTTGCTACAAATACAATCCCAACTCTTGAATGACAAGTATACAAAAAATCAAGGGCCAATCAAGAATTCTAAATTAATGATTGTCTAGAATAATCCTTTGTATGAGACCAATCCTCCTCAACATACAGTTCAAGGAAGTCAAATAGTTGATGATGAATAAAAAAATGCCAAAACATAGAGTAATACTAGAAGTAATTTAAGTGCAAGTGACCTTAAATCTTGTTTATTTGAGGTTACAAAAGTAAACGTTCATGAATGTCTGAAATAAAACAAACATGAAAATAATAAAATTTCCAAAAACATTATCAGGCCTTGGGAAAAATTAAAATTCAATAGGAAACAACATGGCTTAGGATATGAAAAAGAAATCAAATTTCATATTCCTAGCTACTCCAGACCAACTAAATTTGTGAGTGTTGATTTTTTTGCTGACTCTGAAAACATTATTGATACAAAAATTCATGAAAAATGTCAACATTGTCATCGAGTTGGTCATTTAGAAACAAAATGTTTTGATCTTCATCCTTGTCTTCAATGTGGGAAGACAAACTATCTTTCAAAAAAATTTCAAAAGAAAAAGAAGGTTGAGAAATGAACACTTCACTATGGTTGGATTATTGCTTGGCGATGACATCTAGCAACCAAGATTTTGTGTAAGTCTTACCATCGAGTTCAGACACATGTAAAGACATATTTAAAAGGTGAAGTTGCAAAAGCAAATGGCTTTGGATGTCTTCAATCAATAGTTACATATGTTGATTTTGGGCATGATTGGGGCCCAATTCTAAATGTCTTCTTGAATTGAAAATTGAGTCGATGACTCCCAAATAGTAATATCTTATAGCTTAAGGAGGTACACTAATGAGTGAAAATGGTTAGTGGTAAACTGAAACCACCAAATGAAGTGAAAATGGTTAGTGGTCAACCAAAACCACCATATATAGTGATGAATTGGTTGAAAGTAACTCACAAGAAAACCCATGATGTATCACCTTTCAGCGCATGAGGGGGGAATATTGATGATCATTCTTGGACTTCAAGTTTTGAAAACAACAAACAAAATGTCAAATGGGAAACAATAGTTAGTAGATGGAAGACTTAGACAGACAAAATGCCAAATGGGCGATGACAACAATAACACCAAGAGTGTTCCAAATATTTCATCACTTGTGATAAATTGCCAATTTAGGCACTCTAAGGTTTCTGCTACTTCTCATAATTTTATGCGACATGTATTTATGTGATCAGGTTTTTCTCAACATGATTGATTCGGGATTTGATTAGTTCCAGCGGGACACCTCATTTACTACTCCATGGTTATTTTGCAGAATTATGGTTCAATATCTTGTAGTTGGATCATACACAATATTCAAGATTGGGATGTTGATTGACAATAATTGTGTGTCATTTTCTGAGAGCAATTTTGTGGACATTTTGTTCACTTGTATTGTCATTTGACCTAGTTGAGCACATCTAGATCCATATGCATTTTTGCTTGGAATTCGATTGAGTTGTCCGGCAATTTTGGGGATGTGTCAGACTTGTAGTTGATTCACTTCTCATGATTTGTTCTCATTAGATATTGGAGTACATGTTAGTGAACAATTATAGGCATTTTTCCTCACATGTTTACATTGTGGGATTTTTCAAATTCTATGAGTTTTTAGCGTCTAGATTTGACAATTTTTCAGGTATATATTCATCGAGGCTCATCTCAGGAGTTTCAAATTGAAGACTTATAGATGATACCATTTTATGCACTAGTTCTTATTGCCTTACTAGTATAATTATTTAGACTTATGATTAAGGGGGGGATTATTAGGTTGTGACTCGCTATACAATCATGAAATCCTACACCATCTTTATGTATTTCACATTATAGGATATAGTTTTTTTTACTAAGTGTGTATTAGATCCTATTTTACCTCCTCCTAGCCATATCTCTTGATGAGGTGTCAACGAGAGAGTAAATCTAGTTTATGAGGTGGTTACATCCATGCACTATAAATTTGTATCATTAGACTGAATGTAGAGAATATAATGGCTTAAAGTATTTTCTTTCAAGTTCTTTTGTCTTGCTTATGTTATATTTCTTAACAGTGGGTACCGCTGATTGGAACCAATCTTGAAGGTATACCTACCATGATCTCAATGATGGATCAACTACATTAATAAACCCATGTTTCCCTTGAGAGAGTTAGTCTCCTCATAAAATTTGAGGAGGCCAACATGTATCAAAAGGAAATGAGTTTGAGTTGTAATAGGATAAGTGAACAAATCCCTCTCCTTCTCCTTGGCCTCATACTCACATATGAAGATATATGGGTTGACCTACTGCTACTGTAGTTGTATGTGATTTACATACAAATTTCATTAGGCACATATATTTATAAAATAAACAATCTATACTAAATTAGCATTTATAATGTTCCTTAAATATTGAACTTAAATTATTTTGCATTAAAAAATGTGTAAAACTCATCAGTGCATTCATTTTATGTAAAGGCACATGTCTCATT